>PITA01008583.1:0-76080 GCA_004023965.1 Spilogale gracilis | reverse complement strand
CCAACTGTCATGGGCTTATAAGGCAACAACAGTATACATAGTTAATTTGCAAAACAAGAATAGTTTTTCTGGGTTTTCCCTTTGCATGTTTTGAGTTAGGATTAGTTAGACATTTATTATTCTCAATAGACATACAATAAAACAGTTCATTTAACTGTGGTGCTCTCTGTTGAAGCATTGGCTGACTTTTAGATAGCCTTGTGCAGTTTCATCAATGCTACTGAATTTTGGGTGACATTCTTTACGCAGTCTAAAAGTAAGGGTGAGCTAACAGGAGGTGGAAATGAAACAGGTTTGACATTTTCTTTGCAGCATTTAGTGTTTCTTTTCCAAGTAACATGACTTTGTAGGTTCAGGATCGTTTTCAGTGAATGTAGCTGCTTGCATTTTTTTTCTTGTTTAAAGTAATTCATGTTCCATTGTGGCAAATTTTGAAAACATAAATGTAAAGAAGAAATTAAAAATCATCTATAAACTCATTATCCAGAAATAATTACTGACATTTTAATGTACATTTTTCTAGTTCTTTCCTTGCATGTACAGATTTTTAATTTTTTAAAAATTGGAATTATACTTTTATATGTACTGTTTTGTTCCTGTGTTTTCCTCTGAACAGGATATTGGTCTCCTAGTTTGGGACTTTTAGGTTGATTCTTTATAATATTACTATTTTAAATAACACTGGGGCAAAGATTTGTACATTTATCTTTGATTGCATCTCTGTTTTTTTTTTCTTCCTTTAGGATAGATTCCCAGAAGTGGGATAACTGGATCAGAGGGTGGTTACCCTGTGTATAAGAGTGTGTGTCTCACTGCACCTTCAATGGCATTGAGTAGGTCAGTTTTTACAATCTTTGCCAATTTGATAGATATCTGTTACGATACGTGGGTGGTAATCGCAAAATCCTCTTATTATTAATAATCTGTAAAACCATCATAGTGTATGATTGGTAATTTGCAGTCATCTTTGAAAAAGTTGGTTGGAATGAATTTCTTTGAAAATATTTTAGGTGAAAGTAATCTTTGTGACCAAAAAAAAGACATTCCTTGAAGTTGCTATTTGAGCATTGATCTTTTATTGGAAAGAAGTAGCATTTTGTTGTTCTCCCTTTACTAAACTGGCAAACATGAGAAAGCTTATTGTATGTAGTAAGTGGAGATATCATGTAAAATTAAATTACTTCAGATAGATGAGGGGGGTAGTCATATAGTTTAGACACGCACACACAAAAAAGCCAACTAACTTGGGGTTTAGAGCAATATGTCTAGACTTAGGCAGCCTAGGTTCAAGTCCTTACTTCCACTTACTAAGTCTATGATTTGAGGCAACTTACTGAGTATATAACGTGAGATAACTTATTAAGTATATGATTTGGTGTTTCTGAAATTTGACTTTCTCATCTTTACAAGGAGAGTAATAATACCTATTTCATAATTTTGTTGAGAGGATTAGAAATAATAATAATACGAACTGCTTGGCACATAGTAGGCATTTAAAAAGAGCCAGCTGTTGTTAAATACGGGGGGTTTTGTCCGTATTGGGAGGTAGTGCAGGTATCATTTGTGTGTCCTTGTTTATATGAATAAATGCAGAGCCGCAAAAGGGCCATGAGCAGTGGCAGCTGGAGGGGAGTGGTGGACATTCTTTCTGGTAGGAATGGCATGAGCCAAGATAAAAGTTCAGGACAAGTTGGAGGACGGGATTGATTTGACAGAAGCCTGAGCTTGTATAACTGGAAAATATGGTGATAAGGCTATGAAGATTTGTTGGGCTAGGCTGTAGAAGTCACGGAATGCCAGGTTGGGAAGTGTAGACTTTTGATCAACAGCACAAGAAGTTTGGACATGAGGAAAATGACCCAGTCAGAACAGTCTTCTTTTTGAAGATGAACATGGCTACAGAGTACAGAGTGAACTGAGGAAGAAGGACTGATAGGAGTTTGGCTTAATAATAAAGGTAAGGCAAGTCTGAGGGTTTCATGGAAAACAAGAGGATAGGTTTTGGGTAATGTTGCTGGGAGTCATTGTGTGATCTGGGTCTTTAAGTGTACTCACTTTGGAGAGGAAATTCAAGAGAAATAGTCTGAGCCTAAAGGATAGGCTGCCTGGAGTTAGAAACCACTGAGAGAAGATAGGACTCAGTATGCTTTGGTTGTTGGTACTTTTTTTTTTTTTTTTTAAGATTTTATTTATTTGACAGAGAGAAACACAGCCAGAGAGGGAACACAAGCAGGGGGAGTGAGAGGGAGAAGCAGGCTTCCCGCCGAGCAGAGAGCCCGTTGTGGGACTTGATCCAGGGTCTCCGGGATCATGACCTGAGCTGAAGGCAGTCGCTTAACCAACTGAGCCACCCAGGCGCCCCGGTACTTTTTTTTTTTTAATTGAAGGGTAAAGGATTCCTATTATTTCATCTGTGAAAAGTAGTGCTTATGCTCTTTGACAAATGGATAGTCTGCAGAAATGTTATTTATTTAAGATTTTGAGTCCTTAGTTAACAAAGGCTCCTCAATTTTAGACATTATATTTCTGGAGGTATTATCTTAAAATACTTTACTGTAACCTTAAATTCTACATATGTTTTTGAGCATTTGTCCATGCAACTGGACTTCGAAAGCATCAGTTATGTGAGCAGAGGTGATGAAGAGTGAAATACAGGCTTTTCGTTAAGCAGCTTAGAATATTGCCAGTGAAATATGGAGCAATGGAAAATAGAAAATTGAGTGTGTGATCTTTAGAGGAAATAATCCTACTTTTGTACTTTTCTCCTCCCCTCTTTAATTTCTTAATTAAAAAAAAAAGTTTACACATGTCATTCTTAGTCATTTCGGTACCTGGCTCTAGCTGTATGCTAAATTGTACTTTCCACTTGGCTGAATCATAAGAAGCAGGTTAGCCTACGGACTGATGTTAATGTTTGTGCCTCATAAGTAAACTCAAATGGGCTGTGGATTATCTGCTTGCTGTCTTCCTTTAATACCACCAGTTGAGAAAAGAAGCAACATTCGTTTTTTGAAAAATAAATATGGATTTGTGATACTTTCAAGGTTTTTACATTTTTTAAGCCACTAAATTGTTGTATCTTTCTTTAATATTTCTTTTAGTTTGCAAATACTTTCTAAACTCAGAAATAAAGTCTTTATTATTAGGCATTTTCATTTAAATCTCTTGCATTTAAAAGTATTCTTGAAAATATTTTTAAATTAGTAAGCAAATGTAGCATAATGTTGGGATTGCACGTGTTACTTATTACAAATACTGTGTTTCGGGGTGCCTGGGTGGCTCGGTCATTAAGTGTCTGCCTTTGGCTCAGGTTATAGTCCCGGGCTGGAGCCCTGTATGGGGGGGCTCCCTGCTCGGTGGGAAGCCTGCTTCTCCCTCTCGCACTCCCTCTGCTTATGTTCCCTCTCTAGCTGTGTTTCTCTCTGTCAAAAAATAGATAAAATCTTAAAAAAACAAAAACAAAAAAACCCCAAATACTGTGTTTCTCTTATGTGAAACTGCAAAAGCTCATATCTTGTCAACTGAATTCTATTTCATTTGCTAAAGAGACCTCAGGTATTCAAAACAGTTATTTAATGTCTCGAACTGTAAGATTCGAATTGAGTCTCTTTTGATTTGGTTTGAAGATATTTCTGTTTGTTAACAGAAATCAGAGCTACAGTTACTGTCCTGGGTCTGATCACTCTATTGTTCCCTCTTTCCCAACCCATCATAGCTGAGAGCAAGAGCTTCCCTGGTTTGGGCTATTCCTGCACTGGCACTGTTACGGCAGCTATGACCTTCTCAGTCTCTATGTTTTACATTCTTAGAAGCTGTCCTGCTTGCATCTTGGCAGGAAAAATAAGTTACTGGATTGACTGGCTAGTAGTTCATAGCATATGATTATAAGAAAATTCACAATTTTATACATTATGTACCTCAGTAAAACTGAAGTAAAAAATTCATTTTTACATGAGGTGACATATGAAGTGTGTGAAACATGAATAGACTTTCATATTTTATCCAAAAGGATAGAAATAGAAGAAAATAAAGCTCACTTATTGGATAGAATGTTGTATACATTTTTCTTATTCTTTGTAGTCAAAAACATATTTTCTTATTTCTTTTGGATCAGCAATTTTGAATGCTAAATATAAGTTGTTGACTAAGAAATCAGTCTTTCCCCAGAACATTCTTAAACATTTTGGCTAATGATCCAACAAATAGTTATTGCTTCATTATTGGGTGCCTCATACTATTCTAGACTAGAGATAGAGCAATGAGTAAGACTTGCTGTCATGGAACTCTTTATACAAGTGAGGTTTGGTGGGGGATGGAGAGAAATAGTAAATATGTGAACAAGATAATTTCAGAGGTCACAAATGCCATGAAGAAGCTTTAGATTGAATGTTAAGGGAAAACTCTGAGGTGATAATACTTAATTTGAGACCTGAATGACAAAAAGCTGGACATCATGATCTACGAGAAAAGTGAACCAGGCAGAGGGCCCAGTTAGGACAAAAGCCCTTAAGTGACAAGCAGCAAGTTATGTTATGTTTGAGAAAGCCATCCTGATAAGCTGAGAGGAGACTGATAGATGGGGTTGGCAGGAGACAAATCACACAGGTCTTTGGTGAAGCATTTGGATTTTGTTCGTATAAATACAAGGGGAAGATACAGGATATCCCTACGTACTTACCTTTATGGATAAATATGGGTAACTTTTTAAAGTTGTTGTTACTGATAATACTGGCTTAAATCAGTAGGGTAACCATTAGTTTCTCTAGACATAGAAAATCACTAACATGGTACATAAATTATGGGGTGTTTTTAGGGATCTGCCAAGAAAGGACTTAATTATTCTCAGAATTATAAAAAGCCTTATGAAAATTACGTATGTTCTTGCAGTAGATTTAAACAGGTGAAATATTATGTATCTTTGCCTTGACCAACAATTACATCGACTCAAATCTTTGTGGCTAATTATCACAAATCATTATCATATATTGTGATTTGCAAGCTCTTAATGAAATAAAACATCATGCTTGCACCTGAAGAACCTAACATTGAGTTTCATTAATATTTATGTCTTTGACAGTTTGAGACTTCTGATTAGCCATTCTTATCTAGTTAATTAAATGTCAGAACAACTAATAGATGAAAATCTGTAAAGATGTAGAATCTGTGGAGAAAAGAGATTTTTCTTTTTTTTTTTTTTTAAAAGATTTTATTTATTTATTTGACAGAGAAACACAGCGAGAGAGGGAACACGAGCAGGGGAGTGAGAGAGGGACAAGCAGGCTTCCCGCCGAGCAGGGAGCCCGATGTGGGGCTCGATCCCGTGACTCCAGGATCATGACCTGAGCTGAAGGCAGCTACTTAACCAACTGAGCCACCCAGGCACCCCAAAGAGATTTTTCATAGTAAGGTTGAAAACCACTGATCAATGTCCGAATCTGTAGAGGGACCTACAGAGAGAAGGGAAGTAATTATTTTTTTGAAGGTGAAGTTACTACCTCTCATTTTTTTTTAAAGATTTTTATTTATTTGTCAGAGAGATAGAGAGCACAAGCAGGCGGAGTGGGAGGCAGAGGGAGAAGCAGGCTCCCTCTTGAACAAGGAGCCCGATGTGGGACTCGATCCCAGGACTCTGCAACCATACCTGAGCCGAAGGCAACCGCTAAACCAACTGAGCCACTCAGGCATCCCGACTACATCTCATTTAATCTGTACAGCAAATCAGAAAAATAGATAATTGTTCATTTTTTACAGATGGCAAAACTCAAAGTAATTATATAATTTATAAAAATTAACAAAGTCTAATGATAAGGGATAATGCTGACCACAAACTTCAAGAAGGGACCTACCAAATCACAGAGCACAATAGGTGGTCAATAAATATTTGTATTTTGCTTATATGCAAACATGAATGAATGAGTTGCTGAATCCCTATATCCTTATAATCATTTTGTCAGTGTAATACATCATTTTTCTAGAGGAGTCTAGAAAATTTCTCAGAAATAATTGGCTTCACTTTTTTTTTTTCCTGCAAAATTTGTCCCACTACCTACTCATAAGGTGTAAGTTATTTAAATCAGTCACAGAGTACAAATCCTGAAGAGGGAAATAAAAGACCACAAACTTGGGAAATAGAATTTTCACTTAGATTTTAGCTGACTAGTTTATAATATTTTTAGCTTTTAAAACATTCAAGATAACCTTATTTTGTATTCACATTCAAGGTACCATCTTTTGGTTCTATGTCTCTTAAATTTTTTTTTGACTTAAAAATTTTCAATGGTTTTCTCAACTGAGGTGGCAGAAAAACAGTAATCAAAATGTTTATGTAGCCAACAAAAGTTGTCCACCTAATCTCTGTTTCAGTGGTAAGAGAGGGCATACTTCAGCAGAATAGTAGTATGAGATCTCTGAACTAAAAGCTTCTTCTAATCCTTCAAATGAATTAATATCCTAATAAATTTTAAGTTTAGAGTTCTTTCAAATGAATACCTAGTAGGAATGGAAGCATAAGGGATGAAAGCAGATGTAGGTAATCTGGAGAGTAAAAGAAACTATTTTAGTGGACGGTCTCAAAAGGGAAGGGATTATGATACAGGATTAACTGTAGGAGAATGGTTAATACATGGAAGTTGCTATAATAGACTGGAAAATAATTTATTTTCACAAAAACAAATGAAATTGATGAAACGTGGGCTGTGAGATAAATTAATGTTGAATGAGTAAAAAGAACCCTTAAGTTAGGTATGGTGGCCTGCTGGGACCTTCAGAGAGGATATGATGAATCTTACCCTGTGTGGAAGTATCATTATTTCATGGAGTATGGGATCTTTCTCATTGGTTTGAGTTGGGAGTACAGTACAATAAATCTAGATAGAATGAACAGGGTTGTTTTTGTGAAGAAGGAACATATTTTAAAATATGTTTCCAGTTGTCTGAGACTAAGGTCAATAAATGACAGTCTATAAAAGGTAAGTTTGGATGATATTTTGGTTCTTGGTATACTTGAAGTGCTCTTTTTGTTATTTTGGATTTTTTTTTTTTTTTTTTTGCTAGATTCCTGTATGACAGCTTTTAGACTGCTTTATCATACATGCTGCTACTCTTTATTCTAATCCTATAGTCGGTTTAGTAAGGGCATACATAACTCTTGGAATGAGATTTTCATGCTTCAGAAAATTGTTTTGCATATAAAGTCCAGTAACAGTTAGCTCTATAGATGTGTTAAAAATTGTGGGTGAGACATTTATTAATTTAATTATTTGAAAATATCAGATGAAGAAAAATGATGGGCAAATGAGCTTTAGAAGGTGAATCTTATGTCTCAGACCCACCTTTGTTTAGAATTTCAGATGGTAGGTTATTTTGATGTTTCTTTTAAATGCAGATGCTAAGGCTAGAATTTGAGTAACTCAAACTTGGTCAAATAGTGTACTCTTTTTAAAAAAGTTTTTGTGTCTTTTGAATAGATTTTCACACTTAAGACAAACTCTGTTGTAAAATATCCCTTTGAATTTTAAATAAATATTCATTGGCTTCTCATAGTACTCCAGTGTCATAATTTTCACACTGGAATATGACAGCATTATAATTCAAGAACCCACCAAAATCCGCAGTTGAAACCATGAGTAGAGGGGTTTTAGATGATGTAGTCATTCTGCTATTCCCATTATGCCTTAGACTTGGACTGCAGTCATCAGTAGAACAAGCTTGAGATTGTGTCACCACTCAGTACCATCTGCTTGCATGTGTATGTAAGCAATAGGCCTTCGACACTGGATATAAAGAATCATCGCTTTGTGGTGTTCTTAGCTGGCTCTGCTTGGATTCTAGTGTTCTGGGTTTTGATCTTTTGCAGCCATAACACTGCCATAACCATGTTTTCAATGTATTGATGTGCTGAAGAGGGACATGTGAAGGTTTTCAGTAATGAAAAGGAAATGCTTTTTTTTTTTTAAGATTTTTTTTTATTTATTTGACAGAGAGAAACACAGCCAGAGAGGGAATACAAACAGGGGGAGTGAGAGAGGGAGAAGCAGGCTTCCTGTCGAGCAGGGAGCCTGATGTGGGGCGACAGGAGCCTGATGTGGGGCTCGATCCCATGACTCTGAGATCATGACCTGAGCCGAAGGCAGTCGCTTAATCAGCTGAGCCATCCAGGCGCCCCAGGAAATTCTTATTTAATCCATGAAATTGAAAAATGATTTTTAAAAAAATAATCAAATGCTTGGAAGAGAGAGAACTCTTTCCGTAAAGGACCAGCCGTCTCCTGTCCACCTCGGTTAATTTTCTCAGTATAACAAACTACTTTTTAAGTCCAGTAAGCCATAGTGTTTTGTAGAAAATCAGTCATGATTGTTTTTGTCTGCACTATCTTTAAGAAGTGCTGTATTGTTAAGAGAAATAAACATTCTTGATGTTTATATAGTATCACTTCGTAGTTTTACAAAATGCCTATTCATATATAGGCTAAAAGGAAATACCGAAAGACTAAAGTTGTTATCTTGAAGTTGGGATTATAGGCGGTTTTTATTTTTATCTTAAACCTTTTATTTTCTGAATTTTATACATCATTCATATATTTTATAATTTAAATGACTTCATTATAGAATGTGAAATGAAATTTAATGAAATTTTTAAAAATGAAGATTCTTAAGGGATACAGTGAGTTTAAGGGCTTTACAAATGAATTAATAAACAGGATGCATTCCTGAGATGGAATTATATATAACAATAAAATCTGTACTTTAAAACAAAACAAGCAAAATTAAGTTGCCATTTTTTGGGTGTAAGGAGTGAGAATAAAACTGGAAAAGTATTGTACTACTTGCTGTGATGACTTGGAAAACTTTTGTTCCATTCTTCTAACTCAGGTTTGCCTCAGTTATGTTCATTTATATGCTCTTTTATGATAATTATTTAATTATAGGATTTAAGTTTATTCATACAAATGATGAGCCAAATCTCACAGGATCTTTGGCAAAACACTCAGTGATTGCCAATAGTACTTACAGCTGTTACTTCTTATTTCTCAGTCTTTTCATCTGTAAAATGGAAAAAGAACGGTACCTGTTTCTTTGACATGTTTGAGGGGGAAATAAGTGTATATGGCATACAAAACGCACTTAAATATTATTGCCTCCGCTATAATTATTACCAGCACCAAAAGGTGGGACTGATGTCTGTAAGAAATTGGAGAAGATTGCTGTAGACTGGAGCGGTATCTTACACTTTGTACCCACTACTTTGACTAATTCCCGGGTATTCTCCTTTCCTTAAATAGAACTATTAGCTATACTTTTAGGTAGTTTCATTATTTATGTATGCAATAAATCTTGGCATTGGTGGCTTAATGTTTTAAGCCCGGAGTATTTAACACAGGAGATGTTTAATTTGGTACAGGCAAAATTTTGAATTCTGTGTATTTCAAGGCCAGTGTGCCAGCAAAGTATATTAACTAGAGAATTGAGTGTAGCTGACTGCATCCTAGTTATTATTATCCAACAGTGACTTTTGTTCCTTATGTGTTTAGTTTGCGTCATCAGATTAGAAACTGTTTCTTTGTGACTAATGGTACCTTGAGAAAGCTAGTGGTTAATGCTGGTTTTTGTGGAATTAACTGAAGCAAGTTTATTTTAGTGGCAAAATTTACAAACATTGCTTTTTCTTTTATATATATTCTTCACAGTGCTTTGTACGCAGTAGAGATAGTGAGTATTAGGGTGTTTAATAGTTGGTGAATAAATTTGAATCTTCAAGTTCCTTAATGGAAAAGAGGAGTTTAGTAGGGATTTCTGGATTTCCAGGCTCTTAGTTTATTTTATCACTTCAGTACATAATTTTAAAAAATCCCTTAGACCAAGTTAAAACATCTGTATTACATTTCCATGGGGCAATGTGATGATGTAAGTATGCCTCGTTGAATAAAAACCACTAACCCCATTCAGAGAAATTTTGATTTTATTAGATCTGCAGTAGTGTGGATTACTTTTTAGTTGAGTTAGTTTACTGCAGAATCTGTAGTTTACTTCTCCAGCAAGTGATTCCAGATGATTCTGAATGCAGTACATTCTCATTTTCTTTATATTTTCATTTTAGTATTATATTTAACAAATAGTCTACATTGTATTTTAAAGACTTAAAGGAGTATAGGAATAAATTTGATATTTAAAAATGAACATTAATGCTATGTCTTAACTTTCATTGTATATCCCCTTGTAATTAGTTCAATGTATATATATTACTATGCAAACTCATGTAATATCGGGACACCTGGTGGCTTAGTTGGTTAAGCATGTGCCTTCAGCTCTGTCATGATCCCAGGGTTCTGGGATGGAATCCCATATCTGGCTCCTTGCTCAGCAGGGAGCCTACTTCTCCTTCTGCATGCCACTCCTCCTCATTGTGCTCACACTGTCTCTCTGACAAATAAATAAAAAAATAAAATCTTTTTAAAAAAAAGAAACCAAAACAACAAACTCAAGTAATATCAAATTCATTGTAGAAAAATTGGGAGTACTAAGGAAGCAGTGTTTGTCAAACTTTTTAGTATTATCACTTGCTTACCCTGCCCCAGTCTTTAGATATTTTTTTCCTAATTGTACCCTCATGAAATTTTAATAGCACAGATATACTCTATGTTCATGTATTGTATGTTAATTTGTTTTATATGCTTTTCTTTTTCTTTTTCTTTTTCTCCCCCCTTCCCCCCCAGTAGCCAGTTTTCACTGCCTTGGGAGTGATATTGCCCCTGATGAGAATGTATGCAGTAAGCTTAAAAAAACAAAACCAAACTCTAATTTTACCTCTTGGCCAATTAATATTGTGGTATACAACTTTCCTAGGGTTTTCATTGCATATTTATTTTGTCTTTTAAAAATTGAGGTCAGATACATAATTCATCTCCCTTTGAGAAAATATATTGTGTATTTTTTGTGAAAAATGAACATACTTTAATAATATTTAAAGATAAATAACAGTGTGTCATATTCCATTATATGAATTTGTCATCATTTCTTTAAGTGATTCCTTGAACTTTTCAGGTTTTTTTTATTATCAAAGCTCTGATCTGAATATCATTGCCGCTGCATTGTTCCATACATTCTTAATTATTTCCTTAGGATAAATTCCAAGAAGTAGAATTATATTATTCTGTGCATTTAAATATTTTTGATACGTATAGCTTAGAGCGTGAAAGCCCCTTTCCCAAGGACAACCACCGTTAATGATGTGCAATAATTTATCCATTCTTCTATTGAAAGACTTTTTTGTTCCCTGCGATTTTTTTTTGTTTTTTGTTGTTGGCATATATCTTTGTTTGCTTGTGTTTTTCTGTATCATAAATTCCCATTTGTGTGAGACTGGTTGGGTCATTTAAGAATTGGAATACCTTACATACTTGAATTTTTTTTTTTTAAGGCTTTCCTTATTTGCCTATTCTGATGTTGCTACTAGATTTTAGTTACTGTAACTTTGTACTGTTGTACTTTTATATCTGGAAATATAAAATGTTCCATTAAGTAAGCAAATATGTCTATATTTTTCAGATTACAAGTTCTAGTTAAGTTTGGCTAGGTTTTTTGTTTTATTGTTTTTTAAAAGACATGCATATGTATTTTAACTAGACTAGAATAATAATAGATTTTTGAGGAGTTACAGTTTCAGGTTTGAGAACTCTTAGTGCCTAGCAGCATTCAGAACACTAAAAGCCTCACAGTTGCAAAGTAAAGAAAAAAGGTATCGGGCTGTGAGCTTTCTGGAATATTTGGAACTGCAACATTTCTGTCAAATACGCCTTTTAATCTTTGGTTTATTGATTGTAGTATTTTGGGCATACGCTCTGTTTGCAATCCAACTTGTCTTCCTTTTAAAAGGAAATACATTCTCTTTTTTAACATTTCTGGCAAGTACGTTAGGTATGCCCTACTATACTCTTTTTGCTTGCTTTTATAGAATTCCTTTATTTATTGTCTTTAGGGTTATTCGTGCATTTTTCTGAGGCTTAGAGTCTCATAAAGTTCAAAATATATCAGAATAGTTATTATATTAGGTTATACTTGTGAATCAGTACCCAGTTTTTATAGAATCTTAATCTAATTAGTGTTTTTTGCTATGTTGAAGCAGGTTTCTTTATGGGGAACCATTAAGCATTACAAAAGAATTATGCTTTGGTTTTCAAAATAAGAAATTTTTTTGTCTTTTAAAAAATAGGGGGCGCTTGGGTGGCTCAGTGGGTTAAAGCCTCTGCCTTTGGCTCAGGTCATGATCCCAGGGTCCTGGGATCAAGGCCCGCATCTGGCTCTCTGCTCAGCAGGGAGCCTGCTTCCTCCTCTCTCTCTCTCCCTGCCTCTCTGCCTACTTGTGGTCTCTCTCTGTCAAATAAATAAATAAAAATCTTTTTAAAAAATAAATAAAAATAAAAAATAGAGCTAATTTTGGGGTGCCTGGGTGGCTCAGTCGGTTAAGTGTCTCCATTCTGCTCAGGTCATGATCCCAGGGTCCTAGGATCCAGTCCTGCATTGGGCTCCTTTCTTAGCAGTGAACCTGTTTCTCCCTCTGCCTGCTGTTCCCCCTGCTTGTGCTCTCTTTCTCTGACAAATAAATAAAATCTTAAAAAAATAATAGGGCTACTTTTTCTCAGGTAGTTTCACCTATAAATTTAAGTGCTCACACCATCACTAAAATCTTTAAATGTTGATTCTGACCCTACTGTAATTATATGAGCTAGTTTTCTTTTTTAAGGTACACTCTTGAGTGAGACTTCAAATGCTCTAAGTGTTTTCAAAGAGTTCATTTACCTCTGTAATGAAAAAAATCCCTCCTGAGAGTACTACACTCACCACTAGGATGAAGGCTAATCATAAGTATAATAAATGACACTCTACTCAGGCAATTCAGATAGGTCTGTTTTCTAGGAGTAGCCAGTCACAGTTGAGTTTCTGCCACAGCTAGCTTAGGCTCATTGAGGAGGTTCCCCGTGCTTTGGGTCATGGTGATACCTGCTTTCGCTCATGGTAATACCCCTTATTTTGCATGGTATATTTTTTAAAAATAGCATCTCAGGTGTGATTTTGTTTGTTGAGGCTTACCATTTAACCAGGTTGGAGATTTTACTCTGTGGTACAAAATTTAACTTTAAAATTTAACACTTTTTGAATATATGTGAAGCTGGGTCCTTTACTCAGACTCACAGCAGCAAACAAATGACAACACATGTTTGAGCATTAACTCATTATGACTTTAGACCTTTGTCCAAGCCTTATGATTGCTTGGGTCCTGCCTTACCACCCACATTGCCTACTTCTTTGTTTTCTGAACCCTGAAGCCATATGAAAAACTTAGAATTCATTTAAATGTGTAGTTCATATAAGGAGGATATTTTATTTCAACTAAATGCTACATGAGATTACTAGAAATGATTATAAAAATTAGAATGTGTGATAGACATTTGTGTTTGTAAAACTTCAAAATATTTCCATTTTATTCTTAAGATATTTTCTCCTCACACTAAGTATTGTGATTAATTAGTACCAGTAAGACTTTAATTAGTAATAGCCATCTGGTGGAAAAGATTTGTTAATAGATTTGTTAAGGTATAGATCTCCACTGTATAGACAAGTAGGGAAATTCTGTTTTGTGCCATCACAGAAAGTAAACTCCTTTTCAGGAAAGCATTAAGTAATTTTTACTAGTTTTTTTATATAATTATTTTTCTATTCAAAATAGACTTAATCCTTGAATATCTTTTTAGTCACACTGTTTTTAACAAACTCATTGGTTTTAACTATTACATTATAAAAAGAAATAACAGGTCACATAAAAAATAATACAGATCAAGTAAAAAAATACAAGTAGGGCAAAAATAATAGTTACCAGTTGGCTGAAATTCCTTTGTAAACATACTTTCATGTATGAATATTGTTTTGTTTTCCTATCTGCTTTTTTTTTTTTTAATTTTCAGATACAGAGGTGAGACACGAAGACTAGAAATGTTCTTTACTATCATGCTGTGGTACTAAATAAAAATTCCATTCTTCAAAGACAGGTTTTGTCAAGTTCCCCATCTCTACCCTTACCCTTCCCCTCACCTGGATTCTTTTTTCCTCATCACCTTTCTTGAAAGGAGAGAAGTATACTGATGTGCATCTCCATTCTGGCTGGGCTGTACGTTGGAATTAACTGAGGAGCTTTGAGAAATTACCACATCCTGGCTCCACTCTCCAGAGACTCCTATTTAATTGTTCATGATGAAGCAAGACATTTGGGAGGAGAATGGGCTTTATCTTAGCCTGCATATGGAGGTTTGCTGGAGCTTTTGAGTTCCAGTGTGGGAGCCGGGAAAGCAATGATTGAGTCCAAGGAGCTTCTTCCTCAGTTTCCTATCTTTAAGAAGGGTGATAGGCATAGATCTTTATAATCTCTCAAGTTCTCAAAGGAATGCACTGCCACAGACCTCTAAATGTATTCCAGTACTGGTTCATCTACAGAGTTTTGTAGTACTTGAATTCTAAGGAAAAGCAACTCATTAATGCAGGGTGGATTAGGTATACAAGAAGGTCAGTTGTGAAGCAGTATAGTGTTGTGGTTAACTGCACAGGTGCTAGAGTTGTAATCCTAGTTCTGTACTCTATATCTGCTGAGCTTGGGCCAGTTTGTTTTAGCCTCTGTGACTCATCAGTAAAATGGGGATAATAGTCTCTGCTTTATAGAGATGTTGTGAAGATTAGAAATACTAATATAGGGTGCCTGGGTGGCTCAGTGGTTTAAAGCCTCTGCCTTCAGCTCAGGTCATGATCTCAGGGTCCTGGGATCGAGGCTGCATCGGGCTCTCTGCTCAGCAGGGAGCCTGCTCCCTCCTCTCTCTCTCCCTGCCTCTCTGCCTGCTTGTGATCTCTCTCTGTCAAATAAATAAAATCTTAAAAAAAAGTCTACTGATTATAGGTATTAATCATATTTACATAATATCTGCACAGCAACACCTAGATTTTGTGTTTGAATAACTGGGTACTACTGTATGCTAACCATGTGACACATATAGCTAACCATCACATAGTTCAGTAAATATTTTTCCATTAAAAGTATGAACAAATGGCTAAAATGGCTAATTTAAGCAGAAAAAGAATATTTGAGAAAAACATTCAGGCCTAAGGAAGCCCCAAGAAGCACTGGGAGAGTTTGCAGGTGTTGAGACCTAGATGGCAGGAATAAACAGTATCTTTAACACAGTCAGAATGAATCTGCTCTAACCATTTCCCATCCTCATATCATTCTCCTCAAGATTCAGCTTCTTAAGAGACTCTGCCTTGAGTTTGGGTAGGAGGTCTCCTTTGCCCATTAGAGGGTGGGTTACCTTGATTGACATCTCCACCAAAACTACAGTGAGGGAGTGAGGTTATTTTCCAACAGAAAGTCAGGATGCTGTTACCAAAAGGAGGAGGAAGGGATACTAGATTAATGCAAAAATAACAGATGTCTGCTTCACCAATTCTTGATATCTGCCCACATAGAAGGATAGCTGGTGAGGCTGACATGGACTGGGGCCAGATCATTATAGGCCCTGGTAATCAGCTTGGGCCTTAATCCTCTAGAAGAAGGAACTTTTTTGGAGTCATAGACCCGAGCGAGAATTTGAAGTTTTTGGACCATCTTCCTTTTTCAGAAAATTATACATAGGCCCTTAAAAAGGTTTGTTTTTCAAGCACCTGGGTGGCTCAGTTGGTTAAGGATCTGACTCAAATTCGGCTCAGATCATGAACTCAGTGTTGTGAGATGGAGCCCCACACTGGGCTCTGTGCTTGGTGTGGACCCTACTTAAGACTTTCTCTCTCCCTCTGTCCTCCCACACTTGCTCATGTGTTCTCTCCCTCTGTCCTCCCACACTTGCTCATGTGTTCTCTCTAAGAAAAGGGGGAAGTGTTTTTGTTTATTTTTGCATAACATTTCAAAAGATTCTCCTACCTTTTGAAGTATGGCAATGGTTGGTGGGAAGAAGGGCCAGTCTTAACCTGAATGATTAAGAACTCATAGGGAGAGGGTGGTATATACTACATAAGGATTTTAGGCGTGGGAACCACAGTAGAGTGGCATTTTAAATAAATCATTCTGGCTTAAGTTGGGAGGGTGGATTTGAGGGTTGTAAGGCTGCAAGGAGGCTGAAAAACAATCACAAAATTACGTCTCTTACCTTAGCTTCTGATAGTTGCAGTTTTTTTATTCTCCTTAATCTGTCATTGCTCGTGGAAAGATTTGGTTAAGGGATGTTGAGGGTTTCAATTACCGAAAAAGTAATAGGGATGAAAGGGAAACAATTTTAAGAAATATTTAGGAGATGAAATTCACAGAATTTAGCTGTCGATCATATTTGGGGGACAGATTATCTGTGGCCATGTATGTTTCTAGCTTGCGTGACAGAAAATTGCTGAGGGAATTAGAAAGCAGGTAAAGGGATTGACCTTACATGTGAGGAGGGTCTTTATCCCCTGAATGGGACTTGAAAAAAGATCATAGTGACTGGACTTAATAGGTTTACCAGTGAGCGGGAGGAATGAGGGAAGAAGTAAAGCAATGATTGGTGAAGGATGATGTGCAGTACTGAAAATCCAAGTGAGATTTCAGACTAGGAATTTGTAGTAATGACATGAGTTACATAGTGGTGTTTTCTCCAGCAATAAAGAGAGATTTTTAAGATTCATTCATGGTTAGGGCACGTGGATGGCTCAGTTGTGGATGGCGCATCTGACTCTTGATTTCATCTCAGGTCACGATCTTAGGGTCAGAGATTGAGCCCTGCATCAGGCTCTATGCTTAGTGGGAGAGATGAAACTGAGACACAAAGAGGTTAAGACATTGCCTAGGATTGCAGAGTAAGTAGTAACAGAGCTGGACTTCAGACCCAAAATTTGGTTTCTGAAGTCTATGCTTAGCTACTAAGGTACACTGATGATCACTCTTTGAATTCAAGTTTGGGAGAGAAGGAGAGGAGATGATAGGTGGGGAGATGGTAAGGGGATCAGTGTCTGAAATTTTAGTGCAGCAAAAAACTTGTGCTGTAGGGTTTTCCTCAGATCACACACACACATACACACACCACTGTTTTATAGCAGGAAATTAATTTAGACTTTTACTAGTAGTTATTAATGATCAGGAGCCTTTTTCATGAATTATATTTGGACTACACAGTTCTTTACTTCATTTTTACATGCTGATAGTAAGATATTCTTGTAAAAGTAAACCTCTGTGTTTCCTTTTGTATGCTTCATCACCCTAGTTTTGACACAACCTTAGTAAATGACCAGATATTTTCTACTCTCCTCTCCTCTTTGCTCTCATAACATTAATTTGGCAGGCTTTTTCATTTTAGTGTATTTGTATCCACTGTACTGTTGCTGTTTAGTAGGGGAGCTCTGCCAGTTAGAGCTAGAGATGTTTTGTTTTAATTTGGAGGGACAGTGTGTGTGTCTCTATCTTTAAGTTCTCCATCAGATTTCCTTTTCTTTCCTTCCCCCCCCCCCTTAACTTGGTGCCCAGTTTGTAAATACATTTCTGCAAAGTGCAGACTAAAGGAATAAAAAAATGAATGCGTCCCTCAGAGTGGAGCACATTTTCAATATAGAACTAGTTTGCTTTTTCAGAAAATATTTGGTTTTTTCCAATGGTGGTGTTACCTAAGGCCATACAGTTGATAAATTAATTAATCAAACTAACAATTCGAGAAAAGGCATTATAATATTTTTATCTTATGAAATATGGGCAACTGGTTTTATTTTCTTTTATCTCTCACTGTCTTATATTCTTAGTAGAGCAACAGAATGGATATTTGTGGTATTAGGGACCACAATAATGCTGTTGTTTTTTTCTCCTGTGTTAATCTAGATACTGAGTTAAGTTTGATGTTTGCTGTGCTTGGTGTGCTTTACAGATTGATTTGGGCTAAGAATTTCAATTATTTGCTTCTGACCAATGAAAGGTATTGTTAGAAACAGGACTAGAGCTAAATGTAGAGATTTTAGCCTCTAGAAAATTTAGTCATATATGTTTAATTGTAGTATTGGCTTTTGAAACCTTACCTTCAAGGCTTCAGTAAAAAGGTTTTTCCCGTAGTCAGGTGGCTTTTCATTTGACTATAAATACTTTTTCCCAGTTAACATGCTTATTCAAATCTAGGCCTCAAAGTAAATTTTTTTTATACTTATAGAGAATTTGGGGGAATTTGGGGTGCCTGGGTGGCTCAATTGGTTAAGCGTCTGCCTTCAGCTCAGGTCATGAACTCAGGGTTCTGGGATCGAGCCCCACATTAGGCTCCGTGCTCAGTGGAGAGCCTGCTTCTCCCTCTCTCTCTGCCTGCCACTCTGCCTACTTGTGCTCTCTCTGTCAAGTTAAAAAACAAAAAATTATACTTAACAGAGAGTTATTGACTGGTATCTTTTAACTTATCTTAACTTATTTAAATTGGCAAATTGTTATCAACAAAATGTTGTATTGATGACAAGTATTTCCTGGTGATTATTTCATTCTGTCAACAAATAGTATTTGAAATACTATTCTCTGAGGTAGGTATTCATTTCAGCCACAGTGACTTAGACTTCTTAAAAGAATGCAACCACTGGGAGCAATGTAATCCATTGAAACAAGGCTTAATTTTGAATTAAAAAAGTTAAATAGAAGCCAGTATTAAAATAAGTATATATAGAATTGTTATTTCAACCCTTCATTTATTACACCATTTTGTTTTGTAGGCTTCTGGTCATTAACTACTTTTCATCAGTTTTGTAGTAGTTGGACAAGGAAAGAAAATGAGATGAAATGCACAGCTGGAAATTTTGCCTTTTTCAAAAAATGTTCTTGTTTTGCCCTTTTTTTTTTTTAAAGATTTATTTATTTATTTATTTGACAGAGAGAAACACAGCCAGAGAGGGAACACAAGCAGGGGGAGTGAGAGAGGGAGAAGCAGGCTTCCCACTGAGCAGGGAGCCAGATATGGGGCTCAATCCCGGGTCTCCAGGATCATGACCTGAGCCAAAGGCAGTCGCCCAACCAACTGAGCCACCCAGGCGCCCCTTGCTTTGCTTTTAATGTAGAAAATAACATCTGATAAACGATTTAGGAAGAGAGCATAGAGTTTAGGTTAAGAATGTGGACACTAGAGTCATGTTACCTGAATTCTGATTCCAGCAATGCAAATTACTGTGTGTGCTCTTTGGTTAAGATACTTTTCTTAGCCTCACTTTCTTTAGCTATAATATGACAATTATAACAATAACCATGCTTTATGATCATGAAAATCAAATGGTATGGCCCATATGAACTACTTAGCCTTGAATACTAGATATTATCATTGTTTTATTATCCTTTTTCTGTTGATCAAAACTTTACCATGGATTCCATTGATTTTTAAGATTACTGTTTGGTTCCCATTGAGTTTTTACCAGGCAGTTTAGTGTTTAAAGGAATATTTAGTACATTTTTCCTTTTAACTGGAATAAGCTAACGATGCACAAGATTGAATGTTGTCTTAGTTTCCTAAGACCTGGGGAACTGGTCTGAATACTTTTATGCATTTGGTTAATCTTTATGCCATTCAAAAAAAAATTTTTTTTAAGTTTTTATTTATTTATTTGACAGAGATCACAAGTAGCCAGAGAGGCAGGCAGAGAGAGAGGAGGAAGCAGGCTCCCTGCTGAGCAGAGAGCCCAGTGCGGACCTCGATCCCAGGACCCTGAGATCATGACCTGAGCCAAAGGCAGAGGCTTAATCCACTGAGCCATCCAGGCGCCCGCCATTCAAAATTTGAGACCAGTTCATGCCAATTTCTATTCCTCTGTTAGTCTTAAAAAAACGAATCACCACAGTGTTCAATGATGGATGTCATTAGAACCATGAGGAAGATGCCTGTTAAAACTACGAAGATCAGATAACTCTTATTTATACTTATTTTAATAGTGAAAACTTGGTTTTGGTTATTCTAATAATATATAATGTTATTTGTAGAGTGCTTTTTATAGACTTTTATAAACTTTGTTTCATTTGATCATCACAATTTTATGAAAAAGGTAGGACAGATGGAATCACTCCTACTTTTAAAGATGAGAAATCTGGGCTTCAAAGAAGTTCAGTGACTTGCCCAGAGATTGTGATGTCTGTTGTCTGTTACATTAGTTTTCATTCTGACATATCAGAGTTTCTATGCAGAACCAATTCCTTCTATATGATCTACCTATAATTTCCAGAATATAAAACTCAAATTGTTGAAGTTACTGGATTTTCACATTTGCCAGAAGTATGTGCATTTGTTTTGTTTGGCTATATATCAAGGTAGAGTAATAAATATCAAATTCTGCCATAGTATATTACTATAATTTTAATCTTATTTGTAGCTGTAGGATTTAGAGATACTTGATGTGGAAGTATATCCTTAAATTGCATTTGGTACTAGAAAGTTATATTAATAAGTTAATTAACTCTCAATGTAATTTTGATTCAGAGGGATTATGAAAGATTTTTTCCTCTGATTCTTAATAATAAGTTACCAATTTCAGAAGAAAAATGACTTTTTACTTTCAGCAATCATTTTGAAAACTAGTGTACTTTATATTGTGTAAATACTTGTGAAGAGATGCATATTTGTTTTGCTTGGGGACATTCTTTGTGTGAGAAGTTCAGTTAAAGTATTTTTAGACCCTCTGCTCTTGTATTCAGGTGCTCTCTGCAGATCACTATGAATGAGTGTGAAATAGTTCTTACTTTGCTTTTAACAAAGTTGAAGCATTAATAGAGAAGATAAAGCTAATTATGACACAAAGTAGAGGCCGCCAAACTATAATCTAAGGCCTGACTTTATATGGCAATCAAACTAAGGTGTTATTTGCTTTTATTGTTCAAAAAAACAAACAGGAGAATATGTAACATAGACCATGTGTGTCTACAAAGCAAAAAATACTGTCTGGCTCTTTACCAAAAAGGTTTGCTGACTATGAATTAGAGGCATTTGTATTCCTTAAGATAAAGTACAGCTAGAGACACAAACCAAAAACACAGTGAGATACCATTTCATACCCATTAGGATAGCTGTAATTAAAAAATCTACAGTAACAAGTGTTGACAAGGATGTGGAGAGTTTGGAATTCTCATGCACTACTGGTTGAAATGTAAAATGGTAAAGCCACTGTAGAAAACAGTCTGGCAGTTTCTCAAAAAAGTTAAATATGGTTATCATATAACCCAGAAATGTCACTGTAGGTATAAACCCAAAAGAATTAGATAGAAACATACATTCACATTAAAACTTGTTCATAATATTATTAGTCTCAATGGCCAATAAGTCCATCGGCTGATAAATGAATAACCAATGTGTGGTACAGCCATACAATGGAATATTATTCAGCCATCTAAAGAAATGAAGCATTGCTACAACTTATGTGGGCCTTGCGTTCTATGTGAAAGAAGCCAGACACAAAAGGCCACATATTCTGTTATTTCGTTTATAAAAATGTCTATCTAGAATAGGCAAGTCTGTAGAGGCAGAAAGTAGATTGGTGGTTGCCAGAGGCTGGGAGGGGAAATTGGGAGTGACTAGTATATAGGGTTTCTTTTTCGGGCAATGAAAATGTTCTGGAGTGATTTTACAGTCTTGTGAGTATAATTTAAACCAGTGGATTATACACTTTAAAATGGTGAACTTTATGGAATGTGAATTATATCTCAACAAAAGAAAATGTAATCAGAGACTAAGTAGTTTTATAAAAGAAGTAATGAGAGGTCAGGTAAAGAAGACTATAGGCACAAATTGATTGATACACACTTTGAAGTTGGGGCTTGAAATGCACCTCAAAAGGCATGGAGAATTTGGATAGAAAAAGAGGAAGTAGGTACAGATATTAGGAACGGGTATAAACTAAAATCTTGGTGTTTGACAGGAGAGGAAGAAGTGGCAAGACTTAAGAGGAAGAAAAGCAAGCTGAATTTGTTTTCATGAGATTTCTAAACAGGCATTTTTAACTGATTTGTCCTGCTAGGGATCATGCTTTGCACTGTAATTTTTGTGGAATAAAGTGTGTATTCTTCTAGGCCAAAGCAGGAATTTTTTATTCCAACCAGAAAGCAAGAGCCATGTACTTTTAACAGGTTATTGTAAGGATTTTAGTTCTCAGTATGTGCTTTGAGGAATTTGTTACCATCTTTCTTTTTCTTCTTTTTCAGGTTTTTACTTGAATTCCAATTACTTAACATAGAGTATAATATTAGTTTTGGATGTAGAATTCAGTGATTCATCCATTTAAATATAACACCCAGTGCTCATCACAGGTGCCCTCCTTAATACCTATCACCCATTTAGCCCACCCCCTCACTTACCTCCCCTCCAGCAATCCTAAGTTTATTCTCTGTTGTTAAGACTCTGTTTTCTGATTTGCTCTCTCCTTTCCCTTATGTTTACCCTTTTTGTTTCTTAAATTTTACGTATGAGTGAAATCATATGGTATTTGTCTTTCTCTATTTCCCTTTACATAATACTCTCTAGCTCTGTCCATGTCATCATAGATGGCAAGGTTTCATTCTTTTTGATGGCTGAGTAATATTCCTGTGTGTGTGTGTGTGTGTGTGTGTGTGTGTGTGTGTGTGTGTTTATACACACCACATCTTTACCTCTTCTTCAGTTGATGGACATTTGGGCTCTTTCTGTAATTTTGGCTGTTGATAATACTGCTATAAATATAAACGTTAGGTGCATGTATCCCCTTTGAATCAGTATTTTTGTATCCTTTTGGGTGAATACCTAGTGATGCAAATTGCTGAGTCACAGGGTAGTTCTATTTTTAACTTTTTGAGGAAACACCATACTGTTTTCCAGGGTGGCCACACCAGTTGCATTCCCACCAACGGTGTAAGAGGGTTCTTCGTTTTTGCTTTGTTTTGTATTTAACCAATTTAAAGTCATACAGAGTATCTATCTGATATTTTTGTTGTTATTCAGAACAATAATCCTTAATAATATGGTTCATTATACTTGCCACTTTACACTTTATAAAGTTCTTTCTTGTGTATTGCCTCATTTAATTCTCTCACCACACCTGTGAGATAGATGGCATTATTCCCATTTTAAAGATGAAAGAGGCCATATGATAGAGTGATGCCAGGTGGGAATACTGGTTTTGCCATTTACTAATTGTGTATGAATTTTGAGTTATTCTAACCTTTCTAGGTTATATGTTTTCTCTTATGCAAAATGGTGATTATACTATTATAAGTTGTATTTAAGTAAGTTATAGAAGTAAAATTCTTAGAATCATGCTTGATGCATAGTAAGCCCTCAGTGTTATGCTGTTACTATAGATCATAAGAATTGAGTGAGATTAAGAAGGCCAGAGTCTTCCAGCTGATAAATGGTAGAGCCAGCACTTAATTATAGGTGTTCTTAATCCAAATCTTATTTTTTTAGTTGCTTTTACCAAATTTTATTATATACTTATTTATTGACCATACATTTATAAACTTTCTAAACTTCCCATTTACATGGAAACTAGACAATAAACCAGATATTGATAACACAGGAGATTTTCTACCCTCTTTACAACAGAGCTTTCATTCCTAAACCCAGTTGCTTGCTTTAATTCACCAATACTCAGTCCTTAGTTGTTATAAACCAAATTCTGAACTATGGAGGGAAATTGACAAAGGAAAACATAGATTTAATCACAGTTAACAAAAATTAATTTGAATATGATAAAATGTACAGTTAAAAACAACACCAAGAGGGGAAACTTGGAATAATCAAAAGGGTGGCTGTCCTTAGTAAATAAGTAGAAAAGACTGATTGATAGGAAAAATAACTCTTTTCATTTTTAAAAAAAATTTTTATAATAATCTTTTTCAGTGTTCCAAGATTTATTGTTTATGTCCCACACCCAGTGCTCCATGCAATACATCCTCTCCTTAATACCCAGGCTTACTCATTCCCCCATACCCCTCCCTTCCCAAACCCTCAGTTTGTTTCTCAGAGTCCACAGTCTCTTGTGCTTCATCTCCCTCTGTGATTTACCCCAGTTCACATTTCCTTTCCTTCTCCTACTGTCCTCCATGTTACTCCTTATGCTCCACAAGTAAGTGAAACCATACGATACTTGACTTTCCCTGCTTGGTTTATTTCACTCAGCATAATCTCCTCCAATCCCATCCGTGGAAAAACAACTGTTTTCAAAGACAAATGAGAAAAGAGTAGGCAGTTTGCAAAAGAGAAAAGATGTGACTGATAAATATCTGAAAAACAGTTTAACTTCACAAGTTAAAGTAATTTAAGTTTAGGATAATACATTTTTGATGATATAATTAAGCCACGAACATTTAAGTTAAAATTAAAAATTTAAGTTGAAACTCTGTGCTATAAGGGATATAGTGAAATAGGATCCATATATTCCTGATAAGAGTGTAAATTGATAAAACTAGTGGTCTCCATGAAAAACCTTAAGAATGTTCCTAATCTTAGACCTAGTAATGATCCGTCTGAGAATGTAACCTAGAGAAAAATAACTTTGGATAAAAATTTAAACACAAAACTCATGGCAGCATTAGTCTATACAAGAGAACATTTGGACATACCTGGCCCAAAGAATAAATTATTGTACATTATTGCAATATTATTTGTCAAACAGTTTTTATTAAAAATTTTAATGCCCTTGAGAAAAGATGGTGAGATAATGTTTGGTGGGGGAGGAAAGCAAGATTTAAAATTACAGCACTAACCTCTGTGTCAAGCAGTAAATTGAAGTCTTTTTTTTTTTTTTTTTTAAGATTTTATTTATTTATTTGACAGAGAGAAACACAGCTAGAGAGGGAACACAAGCAGGGGGAGTGAGAGAGGGAGAAGCAGGCTTCCCGGGGAGCTGGGAGCCTGATGTGGGGCTCGATCTCGGGTCTCTGGGATCATGACCTGAGCCGAAGGCAGTCGCTTAACCAACTGAGCCACCCAGGCGCCCCAGTAAACTGAAGTCTTAAGAAGTAATTCATTCTGGACAAACATCTACTGAGTAGCTCTTAAATGTTTAATGTACTGAATGTCTACCCACTATAAAAATAGAATACATAATACAAAATACCTCTTAGACCCAAAACCTCTTTCCCTTGTAGTAATAAACACTCATTTCTCTATTCTTTAAGTAATAGCCTCAAAAATTTTTCTGTATTTCTGTTTCCAATTTCTCACTCTTTCCTGATTCAGTCAGGCTTTTGTCACAAGTTAGGCCACTGAAATGAGCTCCTCAGGTCTCCAGTGACCCCCAGTGGTCAGTTCCCAGTCCTCCTCTTACCTTCAGGAGCATTTAGCAGTTGATCACTTACTTCAAATGTTTTCTAAGAAGCCACACATATGATTTTCTCCCTTCCTCACCTGCTGCTGGTCCTCCTTAGTGCTCTACCTGTGATTTTTTTTAGAGTTAGTATGGATTACATATTTTAAAAAAATGTGTAAAATACACATAAAATTTACCACTGTAACCATTTTTAAGTATATGATTCATTGGAATTAAGTACTTTTACATTTTTGTGAAACTGTTCCCAACGTCCATGGCTAGAATTTGTTTCATCTTCCCAAACTGAAATTGCGTACCCATTAAACATTTAACTTCCCATTCCCCTGTCTTCCCAGGCCCTAACAACCACCATTCTACTTCCTGTTTATGAATTTGACTATTGACTGCTTTAGGTATTTCGTGTGCCTTGAAATCATACAGTATTTGCCCTTTTTATGACTGGCTTATTTCAGTTAATATAGTATTTTCAGGACTCATCTATGTTGGATCATGTGTCAGAATTTCCTTCCTTTTAAGGCTGCATATTCCATTGTATGTATATGCCACATTTTGTTTATCTGTTCATCTATTGATGGACACATGAGTTGCTTCCACTTTTGACTACTGTGAATAATGCTGCTATAAACACAGATGTACTACAAATACCTGTTTGAGTCTCCGCTTTCAGTTCTCTTGGGTATATATACCCGGAAGTAGAACTGCTGGATCAGATGGTAATTTTGTAAGTAATCTTCTGAGGAACTGCCATACTGTTCTCCACATTTTCATTAGCAGTACACAGGGTTCTAATTCCTCCACATTCTTACCAATGCTTATTATTCTCTCATTTATTTCATTTATTTTGTTTTGGTGGTGGCCATCCTAATGAATGTGAAGTGGTATCTAATTGGGATTTTGATTTGCATTTCCCTGATGATTAATGATGTTGAGCATCTTTTCCATGTGCTTATTTGCCGTTTGTGATTTTCACATTTTCTTTGGAAAAATGTCTATTTGAGTTCTTTGCCCATTTCTAAATTGTGTTTGTTTTGTTGTTGTTGAGTTGTAGGCGTTCTTTATACATTCTGGTTATTAACCCCTTGTCAGATGTATGACTTGCAAATATCTTCTCCCATTCCGTCAGTTGTCATTTTACATTACTGGTTGTGTGTCATTAAGATGTCCCTTATGTTTTAAGAGTTTTATACTTTTGTCTTTGATTCATTTTGAATTAATTTTGTATAAACTGTAAGAGAAGGATCCAACTTAATTGTTTTGCTTGTGAATACCCAGTTCCCGGAACTATTTGGTATTAGCACCCTTGTCATGTCATTTTACCATTTACATAAGGGTTTATTTCTGCGCTCTCTAGCCTACAAATTTTGTTATGTTGTATTTTCATTTTCATTCTGTTCAGAATACTAATTTCCATTTTTGTTTCTTTGAATCATGGGTTATTTGAGAATTTTCTTGATGTCCTTTTCTGATTTCTGGATTAATTCCATTGTGGTCAGAAAACATACTGTATATGGCTTAAATGCCTTAACTTTATGGAGACGTATAGTCTAGATTATAGTCTGTCTTGGTAAATGTTCCTTGTGCCCTTGAAAATAATGTATATTTTGTTGTTGGATGAGGTATTTTGTAAGTATCAGTTTGATCCAGTTGATTGATGGCATTGTTTAGCTCAGATATGTCCTTACTGATTTCTGCCTGCTGGATCTGTCAATTACTGATAAAGGAGTGTTGAAGTCTCCAGCTATAATAGTGGATTAATCTGTTTCTCCTTGCTGTTTATTTTTTGTCTCTTGTATTTTGATGCTCTGTTGTCAGGCATATACACATTAAGGATTGTTAGGTCTTCTTGGAGAATCGACTCCTTTATCATTATACAATGTCACTCTTGATTCCTGATAATTTTCCTTGCTCTGAAATCTGCTTTATCTGAAATCATAGAGCTACCCCAACTTTTTTTTTTAAAGTGTTAGCATGATATATTTTGTTCCATTTACTTGCTCCTTTACCTTTAATCTATGTTTTTATGTTGCAAGTGGGTTTCTTATGGACAACGTGTAGTTGGATTTTGGGTTTTGGTCCATTTGGCAGTCTTTCTTTTAATTGTTGTATCTACACCTTTGATGTTTAAAGTGATTTTTGATACACTAAATTAATAGCAACCATAGTTGTTAATGTTTTCTATTCATTGCCTTTGTGATTTCTTTTTTGTCATCTGCTCTTTTGCTGCTGCCTTCTGGTTTTAACTGAACATTTTATATACGTTGATTTTTCTCCTCTCTTACCACATCAATCATACTTTCTTTAGTAGTCAGCTTTGAATTTAAAATATACCTTTACAGCTAATCCAAGTCCGCTTCCATACAACACCATACCACTTTCCGAGGTCGTATGTGTACTCTATAACAGTGTTCGCAGTTCTTCCCACCAGTCTCTTCCAACATTGCTGCTGTCATTCATTTCACTTACCCATAAGCTATAGTCATCTAATAAATTGTTGTTATTATTCCAGACAAGATTAGGCATGTTCAGGGTGGAAGGCTTGTAGACTACTGTTACTATTATTATTATTATTATTATTATTATTATTATCAAATATTATTATTTATTATTTCAAACAAATTGTTATCTGTTAGATCTGCTGATAAGAAAAATAAAACTTTTTATTTTATCTTCTGTACATTCATATGTAGGTCCAAGTACCAGCCCTCAATCATTTTCCCTACTTCTGAAGAACTTCTAACATTCCTCGCAGGGCAGGTCTACTGGCAACAAATTCCCTGAATTTTTGTGTATGGGAATCTGTATTTGTCTTTCATCTGAAGGATAATTTTGCTGAATACAGAACTGTAGCTTAGTGAATTTTTTCTTTCAACACCTTAAATATTTCACTTCCTTCTCTTTGGCTTGTGTAATTTCTGAAGAGGCATTGGATGTAATTCTCCTAATTCCTCTGTAAGTAAGGTGTGTCTTCCATCTGGCTTCTTTCAACATTTTCTTTTTGTTTTTAATTTTTTGCAGCTTGAATATATGCCTCAGTGTAGATTTTTTGGTATTATTCTGCTTGATGTTCTCTGAGCATCATGGATCTATGGTTTGGTGCCTTCTGTTTCTCATTATTGTCTTTTGATTATTATTATTAATTACTAATTTTTTTTTCCTCCCAACTTTTTGGGCCTGAATGCAGAGTATATCTGGAAGATAACTAATTCTTACCACTCCACCACTACTATTCTGGTCCATGTTAGCATCTTTTGAGTTGTTTCATTTGCTTTCACATAGTTCTCCTTAATTTTGCCCTTCTGCTCCTCCTTCCTTTCACCACATAACAGCAGGATATCTGTTTAAAATTTCAATGGGAACCTGTCATCTTTGCTCACAACTATCTGGTGACTTCAGGTCTCACACCAAGTAAAAGCCAAAACTTTACCACGACTTGAAAGCCTATATTTAGCTGTCTCTTACCCTGTCTCCAACTACACACTGTATTCCAGTTAGGGTGCCCTCTGTAAGTCAGCATACATCTCAGAGGTGTGCATAACGCTGTTGTCTAAGGGCGCCTGGGTGGCTCAGTGGGTTAAAGCCTCTGCCTTCTGCTCAGGTCATAATCTCAGGGTCCTGGGATCGAGGCCTGCATCGGGTTCTTTGCCTCTGCGGGGAGCCTGCTTCCCCCATCTCTCTGTCTGCCTCTCTGCCTACTTGTGATCTCTCTCTCTGTCAAATAAATAAATAAAATCTTAAAAAAAACAAAAACAAAAAACTCTGTTGTCTAACTTCCCCATTGCCATTAGGTGCTCATTCAAATACCAGTTTTTCAACTTACAAATCTTCATGCTCCATGAACTCCCTGTCTTCCTTTCCTGCCTAATTTTTTTCTAAAACACTTTTACCAACTGACCTGTGTCTTTGGCAGGAGAGAATGTGGCACATGAGAGAAAATTAAAGAAAGCCAGTTAGCTAGAGCACTGAGAATGAGAGGGAGCATATTGTGAGATGAAACTAGAATAGGAGTCAGGGACCAAACTGTGTGGACCCTTATAAGCCATCTTAACATTCTTTATCTTTATTTAAAAGTAGTGGGAAAGCACTGAAATATCTTAACTGGAGGGATTTGGGAGAAGGGTCAATACCATGATTAAATTTATCTTTTTATAATGATCATTCTGGTTTCATTGTAGAGAGGAGAAAATTGGATGTGGGGGAACCAGATGAGAGGCAGTAATCCAGGTATAAGCTAATGGTAGCTTATCTGAACAGGGTTGATGGCCATATGGAAAAGAATGTTTGGAACTATTTGATTCTTATGAAGGAATCCACTTATAACCATATGTGGTCAGCAGTTTATAACTCCTGATTGGCAGATTAAGATCTCCTATTTAGGTGATCTCCATTGGATTCTGTTATGAGAAAATAAAATTGTCTACCCAGTGTAACTCTTTAAAATAGATCCTAGAAAATCAATAGTTTTTTTCATTTTTTGCTATTTATTTATTTATTTATTTATTTATTTATGACAGAGAGAGAGAGAGAGAGAGAGAGAGAGAGAGAGAGAGAACGAACACGAACAGGCAGGGGAAGTGGCATAGAGAGGGAGAAGCAGACTTCCCGCTGAGCAGGACCCTGAAATCATGACCTGAGCTGAAGGCAGACACTTAACTGACTGAGCCACTCAGGCACCCCAGAAAATCAATAGTTTTATATTTTTTCATATATTTCTTTGTGGTAGGCACAAAATCAAAGATCCCTAATTAAGTTATTTATTCTTATTTTTAACAGCCAATTTCTAGACTTGATCAAATTGATTTCTCTGTCATGGAAACAAGGCTTTAAGTAATTTTATTATATTTTTTCTGATCTTCTGTCATCTCAAAAATTAAGAAGCTGATTAGGGGGGCATCTGGGTGGCTCAGTTGGTTGAGCGACTGCTTTCGGCTCAGGTCATGATCCCAGAGACCCGGGATCGAGCCCCACATCGGGCTTCCTGCTCGGCGGGAGGCCTGCTTCTCCCTCTCTCAGTCCCTCTGCTTGTGTTCCCTCTCTAGCTGTGCTTCTCTCTGTCAAATAAATAAATAAAATCTTAAAAAAAAAAAAAAAAGCTGATTAGGAGTAAGATTGTTCTCAACGGGATTTTTAAAAGACAAAGATGACTGCCTGTAGTATTTCTTGTCATGAAGCCAGTAACCTCTGGCAACAGGAACCTGGGTAGAAGTTTAGAGTTTATGAGAATCAGAAACTCAGGACAACTCTAGCCATATTAAGATAGATTTAAAGATCTTAAAGCAAACAAACCAGCAAACCAGGATCCTAACAGTAGTTTCTAATGTGGCAATATTTTCATCAAACCAAAATGTTGGTCCTATATTTGATTCACTTTTAAGAGGGAAAAAGCATTTAACTTCTCCCGCGTGAGGCATTTTATTTTATATGTGCCTAAAATACGTTATATTGTTTATCAGAAATAAGTCAAGTCATCTGAATCCAGCTTTGTTTTGTTAAGAAGAAAATTGTGTATTAATGAGGGCAAATAACTTGTCCAGGCTCAGGCTGTTTATAGAGTTTGGTTTTGGATCCAGATCTTTCATTCCATCAGGGATGTTAACTTGGGTTCCTGTGGCTCTGCTTTCCCCTATGTATTAATGGTTTTGAAAGAGTTGTGGGCCCCTGAATTCAAAGGTTCATAATCAATAATTTTTATTAATCTGCCTCCTGATTTGGGATTCCAAATATGACAGTGCTGTCCACTCTTGTCTTGTATTACCTTTCTATAATTCTTGTCAAAATACCAGTAACACTCTAGTTACAGTAATAGGCAGTGATGGTAGTTATTTTTTAGTGGATAATATCTGCCAGGCATTATACTAAGTAAGGGCTGTATATGCATTATCTTATTTGATGTTCACAGCAGGATTGCTGAACTATGTCCTTTACTTTAAGATTAGCCCTCCTTTTTTTTTTTTTTTTTAAGATTTTATTTATTTGACAGAGAGAAACACAGCCAGAGAGGGAACACAAGCAGGGGGAGTGAGAGAGGGAGAAGCAGGCTTCCCAGCGAGCAGGGAGCCCGATGTGGGACTCGATCCCAGGTCTCTGGAATCATGACCTGAGCCGAAGGCAGTCGCTTAACCAACTGAGCCACCCAAGCGCCCCAAGATTAACCCTCTTTCTATCTTGAATCCCAGCCCCATTCCTTACTTTCCTAACTGATCTCCATGCTCCGGTTTCTCATTGCTTTGTTCCAACCTACACAATTCTCATGGAGCTTTTTTTTTTCTTTCCTCAAAATTATCTGCTCAAAAGCCTTAGGTGGCTTTTCCCCACTGTTGGGAAAGGTTCAAGTTCTTAGAATATTAAATAGGGCCTTTGGTAGCTTGCTAGCTTACTGTTTAACGTGTATTCCTTTCTCCCCCTGCCTTTCACTGAAAATATTCAAGCCACCTAACCTTTTTTCTAAATCATTTTTTCTGTTAGACTATTCATTTCCTTGAGTAGTATTCTTTTTTATGTGGTATTCTGTGTCTACAATACAGCTTCTATCTCTACCCTCTTTGTCTGCCTCACCTTCAAGAAATAACATGCAAGGCATACAGTGAAAAATGTCCCTTCTTTCCATGTCCCCTCATTCCTCAGTTTCCTTCCAAAGGTAGTCTGCATTTACAAGTTTCTATGTACATACATGAGTCTAGAAGGAAGTTAGCATGTTGGTTAAGAATGTGAATTCTGGAACCAGGCCTTGCCTATGGTTAAATCATGGCAGCTCTTCCTAGATGTATGGTTTGGGCAAAGTACTAGGTCCTACTTCATAAGCTCTTTGTGAGGATTTCTTACAACAGGGCATGGCATGTGGTAAGCTCTCAGTAAATGCCTGGTATTACATTATTGTTGTGTTGTTGTTTTATAACAGAGCATGATACATTGAAAAGAGAGTAGCATTTAAAATCTGGAGACGGTTTGAATATTGCCTCAAAATAACTTGCCATTATTTTGTGCCTGAGTCATTTAACCCAAGTTAGAAATCTTGTATGTTTGCTTCATCTTCATGATTAGGATAATGATGCACAGTTTTGATTTTGATGAACTGAACAATAAAACAAAAGAGCTTTGTAAATAATAAAATGCTTTATGAGGTTTAGTTGCTATTGGTCATATCATTTTGTTTTTTCTTCCAGGAAAGGTCACAACATTTCAGCTGATAAGAAGTGAAATAATTTAAAGGATAAAGATATCAGAAATTTAGTGCCATTTATGCTGTTTTGCTTTATATATTATTCTAAATTCATACCTTTTCATTAGCTGTGCCTTGCTTTCATATTAGTCTTACATTTAAAAATTAAGTTTATATAATTTATGTGTCAGTGCCATTAAAGGAATAATGCTGGAGTAAATACATGTGTTTGTGCAAATGTATCAATATTTCAGAGTTGATATAATTAGTTACACTTATCATAAATTAGTAAACCTAATTTAGTAACCCTTATCTCTTAAGGAAAAAATTTTTTGTCCACTTAGAAAATAGTAGTCACTGCCTGTAACGCTTTTTACATGGTTTGCAAATGTGTTATTTGCCTGTGATGATAACAGTTGCTGACGAATATTCATTTTACTAAGTAGATGATGACACATGTAAAAAGAGGTTCCTTTTGATGCATTTTGGATGATTTATGCTGTTGTTAAAACGAGAGGCACTCACCTTTTTTTTTTTTTTTTTAATAACTCCTGGATTCCACAGTGTATATCACTACCCAGAGACACAGAGAATGGCATATTTTTGAGTTCTGTGATATTCCCCCTTCCTATTTTTTTTAAAATATTTTATTTATTTGACAGAGAGAAACAGAGCTAGAGAGGGAACACAATCAGGGGGAGTGAGAGAGGGAGAAGCAGGCTTCCCAGTGAGCTGGGAGCCCGATGTGGGGCATGATGTGGAGCTCAATCCTGGGACTCCTGGGTCATGACCTGAGCCTAAGGCAGACACTTAACGACTGAGCCACCCAGGTGCCCCTCCCCCTTCTTTTTTTTTCTTTTCTTTTATTTTTTTTTAAAGATTTTATTTATTTATTTGACAGGGAGAGAGATCACAGTAGGCAGAGAGGCAGGCAGAGAGAGAGGGGGAAGCAGGCTCCCTGCTGAGCAGAGAGCCCGATGTGGACCTCATTCCAGGACCCTGGGATCATGACCTGAGCAGAAGGCAGAGGCTTTAACCCACTGAGCTACCCAGGCACCCTCCCCCTTCCTTTCTTAATGAGAAGTGTTTCCAGTATTGAGTGTTTAGAAAAAAAAAATGTAGTCAGGTCAGTAGGTTGTAGAGGAGAATTGTAGCCAGGCAGTATGGATCCTAAGTTGAGGCTTTAAACATTTCCCGGTATTGCTTATGAGAATGAGATTACAAAAAATTACCAGTAGACAAAGGAAGGGGGGATTTCTAGAAATACTATAATTTCTTTTTATTTTTTTAAATATTTTATTTATTTATTTGATATAGAGAAAGATCACAAGTAGGCAGAGAGATAGGCAGAGAGAGAGGAGGAAGCAGGCTCCCCACCAAGCAGAGAGCCTGATGCAGGCCTCCATCCCAGGACCCTAAAATCATGACCTGATCTGAAGGCAGAGGCTTTAACCCACTGAGTCACGCAATACTATAAATTTTAAAAAGCTAAGCTTAATGGAGAGCTTTAACAGATTAGCTTAAAGATTATTTATTTATGTTTGTTTGTTTGTTTGTTTATTTGACAGAGGGAAACACAGCTAGAGAGGGAACACAAGCAGGGGGAGCGAGAGAGGCAGAAGCAGGCTTCCTGCCAAGCAGGGAGCTCAGTGCCGGGGGGCTTGGACCCTGAGACCCAGGACTCCCGGATCATGACCTGACCCAAAGGCAGATGCCTAATGACGGAGCCACCCAGGTGCCCCAACAACAGATTAGCTTAGAGAATTAGTGAAGTGAGAGATAATCTGAAAAGTAAATTAACCAAAATAAAGAGACAGGGATGGGAACTATATAAGAGAAGAAAAGAAAAGTAGAAATTTCTCGTTTTCTTAATTCCTGTTTCTAAGGAACGGATGGATTGGTTGGATGCTTTGCTGTCCAGCTACAGCTTCCACTTCACTTCTGTCTTTCTGATAGTGAAGTTTGACTACATGACAGGTTTGGGCAGTTTAGATGGAAGTGGAAGTTATGTATGCATAAGTTTAATCTTATAGGTTATGCCTGTAAAAGGAAAGAGATACCCCTTTTCCTTCCTATGGACTGGAATGTGTACATGGTAGTGAACTATTTTTAGCTTGTGGAAGAGGGCAGTACTCCAAGGACAACAGAGCAACAAGATGTAAGAACTTAGCTCTCTGACTCCTGAGCTGCCCCCTGGACTATCCCTTCTGACTGTCATATGAGAGAGGGAAGAAACTTGAATTTTGGTTAAGCCCTCCTAGGGTCTCTTATTACAGTAGCCTCGTCTGTGTCCTTACTAATATAAGAAGAGCATGAGAAAACCTAACAGATCTAAGCAGAATCCAGATATGAAGAAAAATGAAGTAGAAAGAATATTTGAGATTATGATTGAGAATTCTAAAACTGCAAAAAGACACAGCTTCAAGAAGTCAAATAAAGGATAAATAAAAATATAATTTGCATACAAAGAGAGATCTGAAAAATAATAAAAAAGTATACCAAAAAAAAAGTATACCTAAGTTACTTTTTATTTAAGGAATAATTTCAAATGATAGAGTATTGCATGTGTTGTCATAATAGTATATTAAGCTTTTCAAGACCACTTGTCAAATTTGCTTTCCTGAATAAGCGGTTTGGATTAACTATTTTAATCCACTTGAGTTTTTGTAGAATTTCAAGGGTGCAGTGAATGGGATAATTGTCTTAGTCAAACTTTGCTTAAGTCATACAAGTATTAAGATTTTGGTAAAGATTTACCTGGGGGGATAATTGACGGATGAAGTTCTTTTAAACCAGTAGAATTTGTGTTCCTTTTTAATATATAAAAAAGTGGGGAAGTGTCATTCAGTAAGGAAATGCAAGAACATAAGAAACTGTAGAAATGGGTGCCTCCATGGCTCAGTTGTTAGGCGTCTGCCTTCAGCTCAGGTCATGATCCCTGAGTCCCGGGATCAAGCCCTGCATTGGGCTCCATGCTTGGCGGGAAGCCTGCTTTTCCCTCTCTCATTCCCCATGCTTGTGTTCCCTCTCTTGCTGTGTTTCTATCAAATAAATAAAATCTTAAAAAAAAAGAAAAGAAAAGAAAAAAGGAAGGAGGGAGGAAAGAAGAAAGGAAATAGTAGAAGCATTGTATTCTTAAGTTTGGGGTTTTTTTAAGTGTTACTGGGGTGTGGCCTGGCTCAGTTGGTTATGCCTCTGATGTGGCTGACGTCTTGATCTCATGGGTTCTGATTAAGCCACTTGGTGGGCTTTTCATTCAGTGGGGAGTCTGAGATTTTCTCCCTCTCCTGCACAGCCCCCCCCCAACCATGCGCTGTCTTTTTCTCTCTCAAATAAATCATTTTTTAAAAGAGAGAAATGGAAGAGAACACTCAAGCTAGAAGTTTGAAATAGCTGTTGTAAGTTAAAGAGGATACAATGACTGCTTTTTTTAATTTTAAGCTTTTTAGTAATGCCTGCTAATAGTACTAATTAGCACATAATACCTTTAAGGGAGAGTAAGAACTAAAGCTTTTACAGAAGAGACCAGATGATTATAGAATTTGGAACTTTCTCATTTGAAAAAGGAAACAGGACTGCTTATTGAAAAAGAGGGTATGAGGGAGGGGTAACTGTCTTCAAATATTTGAGGGATGTAGACTTACGAAGAGGAATTCTCTTTATTCTGTTAGCATCAGAGGACATACCCAGTAAGTGGCCACTACAAAGAAATAGAGCAGTGTAAAGAACATTTTAACAATTAGGTTACCCAGAAATGGAATGGAGTATTTTGTGAAGGTAGAGTTCAAAGGGCTTAGATGACTATATCTAGAGATTGTTTTAGACTGAATTTCCAGAAAAGAAACACTTACTGTAACTCAGGCATTCTGTTGTTGAATACTGACTTCACTATGTAAAACAAGAAAAGACAAAAACAGCTATTCATACAACATGTGATAAGATTCGCTACATGAAAGTTAAGTCTGTTGTTTAACATGTCTTGTATTTGTCATCCTAGACTTCATAAAATAAGCTTTTATCATTTGTGGTTCGCAAACTTAGGATTTGGGAGGACTTCTTTTTATTGTATCAGGACTACTGATGTGTTGTCTTATTCCTGTTATCTTTTATTTACCTTTCTTTCCTGTTGTTTATTTTTCATTTTCTTAATTGAATTGGTCAAGGTTTCTTTGCCCGTTTTTCCTCGAGTAATTTTTAAATTATATGTAGTCTAGTTGTTTACATTACATTTTTCACCTATCTAGAGTTATATTTTTTCAATGTATAAAGAGATTCAGTATCTTTTATTTTTTTCCCCCAAGTAAGGGAAGAACTTCAACATGCCTTTACTTTCCTAACTCCTCTCAAACCAGAGATAATCAGAGTTTTATTTCCAATCACAGTTTTATAGCAATAATTAGATTTCTAGCCATAATTTTTACTGATTCATCTGCTTGCCATGATTTCTTATTTTTATGCCTTTTTGTTTCTTGAATCATTTTCTTTTTTTATTGGCATACCTACACCAGTAACTTTTGATATGTATTTTTATTGTCATTTAGTTCTGATTGCTTTCCATTTTTATTTCTTCCTTTTACCAGTGTATTATTTAGAATGTGTTGTTTAACTTAAATATTTTGTGTTTATGTAGTTATATTTTTGTATTAATTTCTATTTTGATTGCATTATGGTTGGAATATTCTGTGTGATTTCAGTTCTTTGAAATTAGTTGAGCCCAGCATGGCCTTACTAGTAAATGATCCAGGGACACCTGGCTGGCTCAGATGGTAGAGTGTGCAACTCTTGATCTGGGGTTATAAGTTTGAGCTCCGCATTGGGTGTGGAGACTATTTAAAAATAAACTCTTAGGGAAATTGAAAGTAAAAAACGTGGGGCGCCTCGGTGGCTCAGTTGGTTAAGCATCTGACTCTTGCTTTCGGCTCAGGTCATGATCTCGGGGTCCTGGATTGAGCCTGGCTTCGGGCTCAGCAGGGAGTCTGCTTGAGGATTCTCTCACTCTTCTGTCTGTCCTGCTGCTCGCAGATGCATGCACTCTGTCTCTCTTTATAATAAATCTTATTAAAAAAATAAAAATAAATAATCCATGTACACTTGAAAAAATGTGTCATTTGCAGTTGTTAGGTGTGCTGTTTGTTCTATATATATATAACTGTTGGGTTAAGTTGATTCATTATTTGGTCAAATCTTATGTATATTGTTACTGATTTTATCTTCCTTTTCTGTCAGTTGCTAAGAGGCGTGTTAAAATCTAATCATTGCTCTTTATTTCTCTAGTTTTCCCTTTAGTTGTGTCAACTTTTACATTATACATTTTGCCTTGGTGTTTCAATTTTCTTTACTATTGAATATTTATTAATGTAATTACTGATATATTTGCATTGTCTGACCTCTTTCCATTTATTTTCAGTTTGTCCATCTGTTCTTTGTTCCTTTATATTTTCTTTTCTTCCTGCTGTATTTAGTCATTAACCCATTCCAAACTCTAGGCTTAAAGCAATGGCCATGTATTATCGCCCATCAGTTTTCTAGAGTCTGGGAATAGGGAGTGGCTCAGCTGGGTGGATCTGGCCTAAGTTTTCTCAAGGTGTTGCAGTCAGATGGTGGCTGTCGGGATTATCTTAGAATCTCTATTTACAGATCTATGGGTACTGAAACTATGAGGGCTTCTCACATGACTGTGTCTCTCCCAATGGTCTCTCCAAAGTGGTGGCTTCAAGGGCATCCTGACAGCTCTGGGCCTCATGGCGAGGCTCCCAAAAGAAAGGTCTGGGAGGAGGTTCTGGCCCCCTTTCTAGCATCAGAAGTCACACAACATCACTTCTGTTATATTATGTTTAGCAAACCCGCCCCTGATGTCATGAACACTGGGTGTTACTATGCAGCGGATGAGTCACTGAACTCTATCTCTGAAACTTAGACTATATGTTAATTAATTGAATTAAAATTTAAAAAATAAATAAACCTGACCATCTTCAAAGGGAGGGGGATATATTTTTTTCTCTCTAGAAGCTTTTTTTTTTTTTTAAGATTTTTATTTATTTGACACAGAGAAACACAGCCAGAGAGGGAACACAAGCAGGGGGAGTGAGGGAGGGAGAAGCAGGCCTCCCGCTGAGCAGGGAGCCCGATGTGGGACTCGATCCCAGGTCTCCGGGATCATGACCTGAGCCGAAGGCAGTCGCTTAACCAACTGAGCCACCCAGGCGCCCCTCTCTAGAAGCTTTTTAGGATTTTGTCTTCACTTTCAGTGGTTTGAAATGTCAACTCTTGTATACCCAGTTGTGAATATCTTTTGTCGTTATTATTTTTGGCATTCATTGAGCACTTTAAATCTGAAGATTCCTAATTTTCTTAGTTTACCTTGGGAAATGTCTTTCTGTTATTTCTTCATTTCTTTTGTTTATAGACATCCTGTCAGATAGTTGGTAGAACTTTGAGATTCATCCTTCTTACCTCTTTCTTTTATACATCCCATCTGCCTGCCCTTCTGTTCTGCACTCTGGGTTGGTTCAGTATATATTGCTTCACTGACTTACTTTTCAGCTATATCTATTTTTCACTTCAGCCCATATACTGATTTCTTTTCTGGCGGTCATATATTTTATTTCCTAAACTCTAGTTTATCTTTTGCATAGACTTGATAACCTCATACGTTTCTATAGGCATATGAATTTATTTTACAGTGCTTTATAGGTCCTCTTAACTGTTTTCTTTGGTTTTTGTTTTTCTGTTTGTTGAACTCATTGCTTCTGTCCAATTGTTTTCCTCTTCCGGAGAATCCCTGTTGGCCTCTTCTATTTATAAGAGCTTCTCTCCTTTCATTATGGGAGGGAGTAGGAATGCTGTTGGGCTAAATGTGCCTAGTTTTAGACTGTGAAGACTAATTTATAAATTTCATTTAAAACAAGTATGTGACGTCTGATCACTTTATATATATCCTACCACCAAAGTGCTGACCTTGAGAAGAACAAGAGGAGAAGGTATTAAGGAAGATATTCTTACAATGAGAAAGTAGTATGATTTCATATTACAAAAAAAGTTGAATTTCCATTGTGATGTATTATGAAGAACGTTGTCCTTCATGATTTCCATATTTACTTCACCACTACCCCAGCATGTGTGGTCAGTTGCCAGGTTAAAAATATTCATGATTTCTGGGGCCTCTGGGTAGCTTAGTTGTTTGAGCGTCTGACTTTTGGTTTCAGCTTAGGTCCTGATCTTGGGGTCATGAGATAGAGCTCTTTTGGGCTCCAAGCTCAGCAAGGAGTCTGATTCCCCTCTTCCTCTGCCTCTCCCTCCCTCTCTAAAAGGTGCAAATAAATCTTTAAAATAAAATATTCGTGGCTTCTGTAAATATGACAATAATATAACTGCTTGTTAAGAAACTACCTTCAGTGTTTCTTAATATAAAAAAATTTTTCTCCAAAATTTCTCATCACAACCAAATTTCCTTAAATGAATTTTGTTTTGTAGGTTCATGTGTGTAGGAGAAACTATTTCATCTTGTAATTAATTAGTTTACATATTTAAAAACTGAAACAATAAAATTGGGATTGGTTTGTATCATACAGACAGTCATGTTATTTTGTGAAATTTAGAAGTAGTTTTGCTTGAAGGAAGAATGAAAAAATTGTGTTATAGCTTGGACTATAATGTTAGGAACTCAAGATTGACTTAAAATTTAAACATAGTGTAATGTTTATTCTTGTCTTCCTTATTTGTCGGGGAATCTTAACCAGAGTGAGAAATTTTCTGGTGCTGTGTTGGGAGTGCAGGGCATAAGAGATTTCCATAAAAAGGCATGGGATTTGCTTGGAAGAACATAGTGGTTTTCTAACTTGGCAGTAATGAGTTAGAACTAACCCCTTTCAAAAGAAAATATTAATCCACATTATTCCTTATTGGGTATTTGTGTGTGTGTGTGTGTGTGTGTGTGTGTGTGTGTGTGTGTGTGTGTGTTCTTATCTGAGCTGTATTATTTTTATGTTTGCATGTGTATGAATGTGTTTACACATTCATGACCCAATGGTATTTGTTAGGTATAAAGAAAGTAATTTTCTCTACATATAGTATATATGAAGAATAGCTTTGAGATTTAAATATCTGACTACTTGAGTTGAGGAACAGGGGCCAAATATTTTGTTGTTGCAGAATACCCAAAATAATTTGGCCACATCTGAGTGCTTCTTTCAAATTTTGTTGCCCTAAGAGGCAATTTGGGGAATATAAATGAGCCTTGCTATATTAAGATTCCCTCTTGAAAGATACACATTTTTGGATTAGGGAGATGATGTATTTACATTGTGTTAAAATGACAGTGCTCCCCAGCTAAGAATCACCAGGAACCTGAGAATGGGGTTACAGATAACATAGATCTGTTTGGATATATATATTCTCTTGTGTTTAGTAATCAAGGTGTTTGTTTTTATTTTATTTTCATGGAAATAAGAGAACCACCTGATACAGATAGAGGTATAGGATGATTAGTATCCAGCACAAACCTTTCCCAACTCACATTTTACTCTGGTATCCTGTCCATCTACATTGTAAAATGTGATTTTTTTTTTACCCTTCAGGGCTCGATTCTTAGCTTTCTTCTGTTTTCACTGAATAAATTCTCCTTGGTTGATCTCATCTGCTGTGGTTTCAGCTACTAACATTTCTTACAACAACTCCCAATTCTGTGTCCCTCTAGCCCTTTGCTTTCTACTGAGTTTCCAGACTTAGAGTTTTAAATACTACATATTACCTACTTTCTCATAGGAATTTCAAACTTAATTTTGGGCAAGAATATTAGCTTTCTTCTAAAACCTCCTTTTAGCCACCTAATTTGCCCCAAGTAGGTAGTTAGGAGTTTCCTTTATTCCTCTCCATTCCTCTAAATAATAACCTATAACTAGCTACAGAAGCCTGTCAGTTTTACCTTCAGAAAACCACTGTCTCATTAGTCCTAGTGCTGCTGTCCAGGCCTGTGTCATTTTCCACCCCAGCTATTTCAGTCGCTTCCTGACTATTCTCCCTGCCTCTGGTCTCTCCTTCTGTCCATTTTATATACTGTTAACAGTTGTCCTTTCAGAATATATTTCCGGCTGTAATACTTAAAAAAAAAAAAAAAGTCACTTTTCAGGGCACTTGGGTGGTTTAGTTGCTTAAGCATCTGCCTTCGGCTCAGGTCATGATCCCAGGAGAGCCCTGCATCCGGCTCCCTGTCCCTTTTATTTGGTTGCCACTCCCCCTGCTTGTGCTATCTCTCTCCCTGTGTCAAATAAATAGTCTTTAAAAATACACTGTTTTCTCCCCATTGCTTACTAGATAAATTTTAGACTCTTTTACATGGTAAGTGCCTTTGCAAGCATAACCCAGTCTCCATAGCCTGGTCCATTTTCCATACCTTGCTTTTTAAACCCTGTGTTCTGGTCACACCCAGCTGTGTGGTAGTCCCTGGATCTTGTGTATTTAATGATTTAGGAGTATTTGCTCAAGCTGTTCCCTCTGCTTAGAATGCCCTTCCCTACTTACTGGAACATTCCTATTCGGTTTTTCATTTAGTTCCTACGTAACCTCCGTTGAAAAACTAAACCTGCTCTCTTCTCTGTTTCTGCATCCTTCCCCAACCCTTTAATAATCTCTGCTCTGTAAAAACTCTGTTCACATCACATTATTATTTCTTACTTTTTCCTCTTCCATGAGCTCCTCGAGGATGGGAAACATACTCTTCATATTTGTGTCCCTTGCACCTAATACAGAACTGGTACCTGGGAGATACTTTGTAAGTGTTTTTTTTGATTCAGAACAACAATCGTACCTGGGTCCATGTCTGTTGGGCGGTCTGCTATAATTTATCCTTACTATGTTTTTTAGTAAGGGCTGCTGGAACAAATTACCATAGACTGGGTGGCTTAAACAACAAATTTATTTCTCATAGTTCTAGAGGCTGGGAAATCCGAGATCAAGCACTGGAAATCAGGTGTCTGAGGAGCACCAGCTTCCTGACTTAGGTGGCTGTCTGTATCTTCACTTGGTGGAGAGTGAGACAAACAAGCTCTTGGAACTCTTCTAAGGGTACTAATCCAGTCATCTAATCTTCATCTAATCTTAATTACTTCCCAAAGGCCCCACCTCTTAATATCATCACACTGGGGGGACACATTCGGCTTAGAAGACTATAACTGGTATTCTGAGAAATTTCCCTTTTTTCCCTATTGGATTTTCTTAAGTAATTATATTGAACTACAATTTATATGTAATAAAATGTTACCTTTTTTCTTCTTAAATTTTTAATTTTTTTTATTTTTAAATTTTAATTCCAGTGTAACGTACAGTGCTGTATTAGTTTTCAGGTATATAATGTAATGATTCAACAATTCTGTACATTCTGTGCTTATTTTGATAAGTGCACTCTTAATCTTCTTTCCCTGTTTCCCCCCATCCTCCTACCCACCTCCCCTCGGAAACATCGGTTATCTGTATTTAAGAGTCTGGTTTGTTTGTCTTTGTTCCTTGGTTCATTTATTTTGTTTTCTTAAAAGTCATATGAGTGAAATTGTGGTATTTCTCTTTCTCTGACTGACTTATTTCACTTAGCATTATACTTTCTAGATCCATTCATGTTGTTGGAAATGACAAGATTTCATTCTTTTTTATGACTAACATTCCATTCTCTAGATATACCACATCTTCTTTATCCATTAAATCTATTGATGGACACTTCGATTGTTTCCATAATTTGGCTATTGTAAATAATGCTACAATAAACAAAGGGTGCACGTATCTTTTTGAATTAGTGTTTTCATATTCTTTGGGTAAATACCCAGTAATAGAATTACTGAATCATATGGTAATTCTATTTTTAATTTTTTGAAGATCCTCCATACTGTTTTCCAGAGTGGCTGCACCAGTCTGCATTCCCACCAACAGTGCATGAGGATTCCTATAATGTATTTATTTTAAATGTGCAGTTCAAAAGGGAGGGTACCTGGGAGACTTGGTCAGTTAAGCATCTGCCTTCACTCAGGTCATGTTCTCAGGATCCTGTAATGGGGTACCATGTCTCTCTCCTTGATCAGTGGGGAGTATGCTTCTCCATCTTCCTGTCCCCCTGTCCCCCCCCCAACGTGTGTGCTCTCCCTCTCTCAAGTAAATAAATAAAAAATCTTAAAAAAATAAATGTACAATTCAGTAAGAGTTGATAAATGGAAATACCATGTAACCACCACTATAGTCAAAGTGTATAGATCATTTCCATCACCCAGAAAAATTCCTTTATACTCCTTTATAGTTATCACCCCTTACTCCACCACTGGCCCCAAGTAACTTTCTGGCACTATAACTTAGTTTTGTCTTTGCTAGAATTATATAAGTGGAATCATATAGTGGTCCCTCTTTAATGTATTTTGCTGAGTGGTTTTTTTTGGGGGGGATTCATTCATCTTATTGAATCTGTCAGTAGTTTATTCTTTTTTTATTACTGAGTAGTATTCCATTGATTGTGTATATCACAATTTATCCATTCATTTCTTGATGGGTATTTGGGTTGTTTTTAGATTTGGGATATTATGAACAAAGGTAAGAGTTGAAGTTCATTTTTTTTCCCAGCTTGACTTGTTCAAAATACTGTCTTTTACATACTGAATTACTTTTGCCCCTATCTTAAACAGTCTGTTCCTATGTAACAGATTAACACAAATCTTACTGGGCTTAAAGCATCATTAATCATTTAATGTCAGTTTTTGTGGGCCAGGGATTTGGGAGTAGCTTGACTAGAAGGTTCTGGCTCATGGCCTCTTAAGACTGCAGTCCTCTGCATTAAAAGCTTGACTAATACGCTTCTGAAGGGGGCTCACTTAATGTTTGGTAAAGTGTGCTGACTGTTGGTAGGAGTCCTCATTTCCTCGCCAGCTGGACCTCTCTGAAGGACTGCTGGTTAAATGTTCTCATGATATTGTGAGTGGCTTACCTTAGAATGATCCCAGAAACCATGATACAAACCGCAGTGCCTTTTTTTTTCTTCAAGATTGTATTTATTTATTTGAGAGAGAGAGGGAGAGAGAGAGAGAGAGCATGAGAAGAGAGAAGGTCAGAGGAAGAAGCAGACTCCCCAAAGAGCTGGGAGCCTGATGCAGGACTCAGTCCTGGGACTCCGGGATCACCATCTGAGTGGGAGGCAGTGGCTTAACCAACTGAACCACCCAGATGCCCTGCAGTGCCTTTTAAAGGAGGTCACATATGGTCGCTTGTGCCATATTCTATTGATCACACAACCAATCTTAGGAAGAAACTACAGAAATATATGAAAACTGAGAGTGAACAGTACAAATTATGAGTACCAGGAGACCAGGATCCCTGGGGGGTTATCTTGAAGGATGGGTAGGACAGTTCCTTTGTCAAAATGAACTAAAGATATATATGTGGTTTTATTTCTGGATTTAATTTGGTGCCACTGATCTGTTTGTCTTTATGACAGTATGACAATATCTTTATTACTGTAGTTTTATATTATGTCTTATAATCAGGTAGTGTAACACTTTTTCATTTTCAGAACTACTAACTATACTAAGTTACTTGTATTTTCAAAAAAATGTCATCTTGTCAATTTTTACAAAAAAGAAACCTAATTGGGATTGCATTGAATCTTGTAGACCCAGCTTTGAGAGAATTGACATCTTAATAATAATGTGGACATATCTTAATATAATATGGCAAGTCTCTCTAATTACTATGTCCTTAATTTCTCTGAGGTACGTTCTGTAGTTTCAGTATAGAAGCCTTGCACATATTCCATTAAATTCATCTTTTAAGTATTTTATTTCTTATTGGATACTATTGTAAATTTTTTTTGTAAATGGTATTTTTAATTATATTTTTCAGTTCTTTGCCAGTATATACAAATATAATAGTTATTATTTTTTCATACCGAACTTTTATCCTGAAATTTTGCTAAATTCACTTAAGTCTGGTAGCTTCTTTGTGTACTGTGCATATGGGATCATGTTATCTGTGAATAAAGACAGTTTTACTTCGTCCTTTTGTATAGGCTAGACCTTACTGTAACTAGCTTAGAACAATGTTGAATAGAAATGGAAAGAGCAGATGTATTGGTGGGAAGAAAAAGAGAAACCGTATAATACCAATAGATTCAAGAAAGTATTTGGGAGAATTCCAGTATCCATTCCTGAGAATCCATGTAAATGTAAACTTTTAAGAATGTAAAAGGGTATAAAGAAGATGTGAAACCAAAAAGTTTGAGTTTGATTAGAGTAACCAAAATGCTAGCTTCTTGGAATAAGTAGGGATTCATAATCTAGGGTCCCTAACATAATTCATAATCTAGGGTCCCTTTTTGTATAGGAAAAAAATCTTTATTTTTCGTTGACCTCTAGTATTTGTTTCTGTTTTGAATGTAGGCAACAAACCACAGTAGTGATATTAGCAGCAACTGTAACTTTGTCACCAACAAATATTACTTTTAACTATCTTTCTTATCTTCACTTTAAATTAGAATGTTGGTATATTATAATAGATGATTTACATTTAATATGATGGTGTGGTTGCCTTTTAACTCTCCTATTTGTTTTATAGTTTTCCCATCTTTGTTCTTTTTTGCTATTTTGTATTTTTTCTACTAGTTTTTTTTTTTGTTTGCTTTTTGGTTTTGGGGTTTTTTTGTTTTGTTTTGTTTTTTTGGATGAATCCTTTTTTTTCATTGGCGGCTCTGGGTTTTATAATATGCATCTGTAACATATGACAGTTTATCTTCAAATAACATTGTACTACTCCAGATACACTGTAGGAACCTTGAACAGTATGCTTCCAGTCCCCTTCCTTTTTTGGGCTATTACTGTGCTGTTGTGCTCTTATGGTGCTATTATTTCTATGTATGGTATAAAACCTTGTAGTACATCATTATTCGTTTTGCTTTAAGTGGTCAAAAACATCTTGTAGATTTAGTCTCATTCACCATTTCTGGTACTTTTTATACCTTTTGTAATCCCCATTTCTTTATGTAGATCCACGTTTCCACCTGTTATTGTTTTCTTCTACCTGAAGAACTTTCTTTGCTTTTTTAAATGGTACTGATAAACTTTTTTTCCCCAGCTTTTCCTTCTTCGTCCCTTCTTTCCTTCTTTTGTTTCCGTTCATTTCCTTTTCCTCCCTTCTTCCTCCTTCCCTTACTCCCTTCTTTTTCTGTCTGAAAAAAAAAAAACCCACTTCATTTCACTTTCATTTTGGAAGGATAGATTCATTGTATTTAGCATTCTAGATTGACCATTTTTTAAGCATTTTTTAAAAAGATTTTATTTATGAGAGGGAGGGAGAGAGAGAGAGAAAGAGAGAGAGAGAGAGCTTGCACGCAGGGTAGGTAGGGGAGGCGGAGGGAGAAGAGAAGAGGACTCCACACTGAGCAAGGAGCCTGACACAGGGCTCAATCTTAAGACCCTGAGACCATGACCTGAGCAGAAATCAGGAGTCTGATGCTTAACCAACTGAGCCACCTAGGCACCCCTTCTTTAAGCATTTTAAAGATACTCCATTTTCTTCTGTCTTGCATAGCTTCTCAGGAAGTCTGTGAATCTTCTGGGATTTCAAGTATATTGCCTGTTTTTCAGCGAGGGAAACTTTCCTGACCAAAAGTTCCAATATTTCTTAGCACCCTGGAACTGTTCACCTTATAGATCCCTATTTATTCTTTGCCTTTACATCATGGAGTTTCATCCTGCATGTTCTGCTTAATGTTTGGCCAGAGACTCAAGTGAACATCTGCACGGATTTCTGGAATTTTCTGTGCCTTACTCCTTCTCTGATGTACATTCTGGTCTCTGATTGAGCTCTTCTTCCCTGTACCACAGTATGAAAAGGACCTCCAAACGGAAAGTCAAGGCAGGTGTAAGCCTCACTTCATTTTGTCGCATCACTCAGAGATCATAGTCCTCCTATACTGCTTATTGTCAGATGTCTGAAAACAGTTGTTTCATGTTTTGTCTGGTGTTTCAGCTGTTTACTGTGGAATAGGAAGTCCATTCATCCTTACTCTATCATGGCCAGTGGAAATTCTTAACTGCCTCATTACCTTTTAATGTGGAGATAAAAAATAAAGTTTATGTATTTTTTTCTTTCTAGCAATTTGGGCCTTATGGAGTATATTGCTAATCTCTACTTACAGTGTTTTAACGGTTTCATTAATAATATCCCTTTCATAGCCTAATAATTTTCAAAGTAACATTTTACATGGTTCAGCTATAATAGAATAATGAACAAAATAGTATATAAGTACTATATGTTATTTTAAGTATATAAAATAGCGTATACTTTAATGCTAATGAGTAGACTTTTCAAAAAAGTGTGTTAAGTCATTTAAACAATAGCTTTCTTTGTAAAGAATTGGGTTCATGATTGTATAAGACAACTACTAGTTTTAATCACCTATTTTCTGGTCAAACACTCTTACAAGTAACATGAACAGGCTCTAAGGATAACTGATGCCTATTCAAAGATGATATTTAATGAATTAAAATGCCTGGCAGTAGTCCTATAAACTTAGCTTAGAATCTGCGTGGTTTTACCCTGCGCCTATCTTCCCCTTAATAGTCTTAAGGGAAAAAGCAAACAAAAACCAAAATATATTTTTCATGTAACAGTTGCACATTCTTAGGCTATTCTTGGCATGCTTATTAATCTTTAGGTTTTTGTTTTTTCCCCAGATTGTCAGTATTTAAACAGACCACATCATGCGTGAGTACAAGCTAGTGGTCCTTGGTTCAGGAGGCGTGGGGAAGTCTGCTCTGGTAAGTTAGCCACCTAACTCTAACTTAATTAGTATAGTACAAGAAGAACATTGATATTTGTTTGCCTTAGACTTTTAGTCCTTAGCAAGAAAAGGTGGCAGTATTTTTTATATGCCTAGTATCTGGCCCACAGGGGACAGAGATTCATTCAGTAACCACAGATGTGTAGTTTACAATGGTGGCTCATTCGGTCTTTCACTTAAGCAAATATTTACTGGCGGCATACCATGTGCTAAGCACTCTGTGATTGTGATTCAAAGAAGAATAAGATTCTCATTTTTCAAGAAGCTTATATTCCAGTGGAGGAAGACTGATTATTTAAATACTAGTGGAGTGAGTCCTACCCTACTCCCACCCCATACTTAAGTGAAATGAAGTTATTTTTTGTAGACATGCTGTATTTATTTAGCAAGTATTCATTGAATTTCTATACTGTCAGACTCTAGGGTTACAACAGGGAACCAAAACAGTCACTGTCCCTCAGAGCTTAACCACGTAGTGGAAGAGATACAATAATTACAAATTTAAATGAAGAACTACCTCATTATAATTGTGAGAGATACTTTGAAAGAAAAGTACAGACTATTAAGAGAGACGCCTATGACAAATGAACCTCAGTTAGCATTTGAACAACTGAGAATGGGTCACAGTTGCTGTGGCATGAGTGAACTGGAAGGCACATAGACGGAAATGAAGTGAGAAGCAGGGATCACATCATGACTTACCATATGAGAACTTGAAATGTACTCCTAATGCTGGCAGAAGCCATTGAAAGTGGGGTTTTTTTGGGGGGGGGATGGGAGATGGAAGGGGTGTTGATAGGATTAGATACATGTTGTAAAGAGAGTACTTTGTTCACTGTGGAGTGATTTAGAAGAGAAGCTGAGTGGACACAGACCAGTTGGGAGGTAATGCTGAACCCCAGATTGTTGTTTGTGGAACCTTATATTGGGGTTGTGGCAGCAAAGGAGAGAAGAGTAGATGTTTTGAGAATTAAATAACTTGGGGCTAGATTGATGTGAGGACTAGGAGAGAAGGAGATGTTGAGGATGATTCCCAAAGTTCTAGTTGTTGAGCTACTAATTTTATGGATCGATCCTTTAAGTAAGGGAAACACTGGAGCATGAGCAGATCTGAAAGTAAAAATCAAGAGTCATGTCAGATTTGGTTATATGAGATGTTAAAGTAAATACATCAAATAAGTAATTAAATCCTCAAGATAATAAGCTTAAAAGAGACTTGTGATAATATTTGGGGCACCCTGTTTATATCAACAGTATTTAATTTCATGAGAATTATGTTACTTTTAAATCAGTACCTGTAAATTAGTACCTCTCTGGTGAATGAGAATATCTGTCATTTTAGATGCATATATTCAGGGCACCTGGCCGGCTCAGTCAGAAGAGGATGCAACTCTTGATCTTTGGGTCGTGAGTTTGAGCCCCACGTTGGATATAGAGATTACTTAAATTTAAAAAAGAAAGAAAGAAAGAGAGAGAGAGAGAAAGAAAGAACTTAATGCATATGACTTTCAATTCAGCAAGTCTCTTGAAATTTCACATATAAGTTCATATATCCAGAATAACATGGTCAAGGATATTGATCACAACATTCTTACAGTGGTAAGAGTTTGGAAACAACTCAAATGTCTACCAGTATGGGCTGGTTAAAAGCAAGTTTTTAATAATACATTTTGAGTAGAATAATATGTAACTATTAAAAAGAATGCAGCAGCTCTGTATATAGTGATATTTAAGATGTATTATTTAGGGGGGGAAAGGTACCAAACAATGTAGACTGTAGTTTGATAAGAAAAAAAAGGAGGGTAAGGGGGAAGATAGTATAAAATGTAGGTACTATCTCTGCAAGGTTAAATAAACTACAGATAACATACTGGTTACTTGGGGGTAGAATTGGATAATTGAGAACAAAAGGGATAGATAGGGTTGGTTACCACTGCATTTCTTTTGTGTCTTTTGTATTTTCTCCCATGTCCATGGGATTACCTTTCAAAAATACATAAAGTAATTGAAAATAAAAATCCATAGGAATAAATGAAGTTGTCCAGGGAGAGACTAGAAAAAGAAGAACTCAGGACTGAGCTCTGAATGCCTCTCAGCCTTGAAAGAACAGATGGGATTGAAGGGTCCAGCATGGAAGAGTACGTCTTGTACTTGAATGTAAGGGAAGACTCTTTAGTTGATTGCCCAGAAGTCAAGTAACGGAGAGGAAAGGGATGATACAGAAGCATGAGGTAGCTGGACTTGATAAAAGCAAGTGTCAGTAAGATGATAACGCCCTAGCCATGCTGGCGTGGGCTGAGGATTAGATGAGTGCTGAAGAAACGGAACCATGATTGTAGACAGGTGAAGAAGTCTGGTTGTCAGACAGCACAGAGAGAGGGGAGTGAAGCTGGAGGAATAGTGGAGTCAAGGGAAATTTTTATTTCTGGGTGGGAGATGGTAGAGCAAATGTTTTGTGTGCTGGAGGCAGTAATCCTGTGGAAAGGACAGTGGTGACACTGGGAGAGGAAGGGAATGCTACAGGTGTCAAAAGTTTAAGAAATAACAAGTAAAATTAAATGAATCGTTGAAGTAGCAGTTAGTAAGTTGATTGTGCACACACCAAAAAGACAGTTTGCAAACCAGGAACCGTGAAACCAGAACACAGAATAAGGCTCAGGGGTATATTGTTATAAAGCAGCTTATAGAGTTGAGAAAACAGTGACTTTGTTCTTCAGTGACTGGTTATAGTGTTAGAATTTTCTTTAAATGATAGAGAATTGATTAGTGGGTTTCTTCATATCAACCTGGGGAAACACTGTAAGTTTTTATGCTGTTGATTTCCAGAGGCATAAACAAGAAATGACCTCCAGGTCAGGTAAGCTGAATTAAGCTCTGTTTACATGACTAAACCGGTTTTATCTGCTCAGGGAATTTTCAAGCTCATCTCTGTTTTTGATTTTAACACAGAAAGGACAGTAGGTAAAGAAGGAAGAGGAGGATCCAGTAGGAAAACTGAAGGAATAAAATAGTCGGTATCAATGAATGAGATGTCCTTGAGAACTAAAGAGATGAGAGGCAGAGAAATAATGAAAGCTTGCTTTAGGAAGAAGGAAGTGAAAAGTGGGGGATTGTTTTTTATTTGTTCTAGTCTCTAACAACTGGCTTATAGAAACCACTTGGGTTCTCATACCTGCTTCTGCATCTATTATGTAGCTATAGCATATGGTATATATCCTTTGGAAAAACACTGTAAATCTATGAGAGAAAGCAAGTGTGTCATGGTATTATGAGAACAATAGGTTTTTTCCTAAACATCTCTGGACCACATTTTGAGAACCTCTGTTCTGGTATAAGCATATTAGGAAGTTTTCCATGTTTGAATTCTATGCAGTACTAGGAAGATGAGGTGATTAAATCCTTGATAAAAATAATGACCAAAGTTTTTGGTGTAATTATATCCTTTTGATTGAATTGGAGAACAGGAGCTTAATAAGAGGAAGAAGTTTGAAGTTTACTATATTCCAGTTAATGTATTTAGCTCAAGCTAAAATAGTGCATAATTTAAGTGTAGGTGACCTCAGGCCATGTGCCTACCTTTCCTTGCTTTTAGGCAAAGTAGCAGACCCTGTTTTAAAGCTGTCGAGGCAGTATTTCACAACCATCTTCAGTACTTCTTTTTATTTTACAAAAATTATAAAATATCTAGTATCAAGTCTGTGTTTATAGAAATCTTAGAGGGAGGAGTAGGTAATCTGGAAAAGATGAGTAAGCAGTGTTTCCAGTGAAAAAAGTAAGGCTTCGGAAGCAGAAGGGTTGTATATTTGGAATCTCAGCTGGCAAATGGGAAAAATAACTACTTCTAGGGAGAACATGAAACTTGAATGTGACTATAAATTTAGTAAATTCAGTACTTTTTAATTTCCTTTTCTCAGTTCCCCCACAATTAGACTGTTTTAATATTTTTGAAGATTTGGAACCTTTGTCTCATTCCTTTAAGAACATAAAATTAAAGTTACTATAAATACATAAAGAGGTTTTAGGAGTGTAAATACTGATAAATTTTCATTTTTTCATTAATTGGGATCTGTATCCATATTTGTGTCTCCATTGTATTTTGAAATAATAAAGTGATTCTTTCACAGTGGGAGTTGGCTGCAGCACCGCTGACAGCCTTTACCATGATTGCCTCCTTTCTCAATGTGCCCGCTTCAGTATGGGTGTACCCTTGTACTGAAAAATAAGGACACTGTGCATCTGCATGTTTACCCAGCATTTGCACGTAGTCTTTATTGCTTTATAATGGTATAAGTAGCATTCTAGAAAAGGTGATTTTTCTTTTAAGTTCTTAACTTTTCTCTGCTTTTTTTTTTCTAGACAGTTCAGTTTGTTCAGGGAATTTTTGTTGAAAAATATGACCCAACGATAGAAGATTCCTACAGAAAGGTAAAATGTGAAACTTGTGTACACATGCTTACAAATAGTTCCTTAGGACTTTAAAACTTGATCCATAGAATTGCTCTTTAAAAATCTTTTTTGAGAAGTGATATAAATCTTCTGTAACTGTTTTTAAAAGTTTCACCAGGACAGAGTATTTCTCAAAAAATACTATTTAACTACAGAGAGCTCTGTGTTCTGTTACTGGTTAGTAATCTGTTCTTTAGTGTACACGTTCTCCTGGTAGAGGGTATTTATGTAGAAAATGTAGAAAAATCGCATAAACTCTTTTTGCGAAGTAAAGATCACTCTTATGCTCGAAGTTATCCAGTGACCGAAAGTTTTTATTTTTGTTTAGTTTTATAATAACTTTAAGGGTTTTCATCTTTAGGCTATAGGAAACTAGATATTGGATTCTGTATGATACTATGATGGTAGATACATGTCATTACATGTTTTCCCCACCCATAGAGTAAACCCATAATATAGACTGTGGACTTTGCATGATAATGATGTCTCTGTGTAGGTTCATTGAGTGTAATAGATGTACCACTCTAGTGTGGGAAGCTGATGGTAGGAGAGGCTAGTGGGGAGCAGGAGAAGGGAATATGGAAACACTGTATTTTCTGCTTGGTGTTATTGTGACCCTAATGCCAAAGTTCTAAAACATAAAGATTATTCAAAAGAAAAAAATTAGCCTTGACCAAAAAATAATTTCATTTTATTATAAGACTAGCATTTTTTTTATTTCATTATTAGACTAGCATTATGAAGAATTTTCATGATTTTACTTCCCAAGTATGTTAAGGAGGGAGGCAGAGAGTTAAACCTACCTTTTGACAATAGGAAAGGATTACTTTGTTAGATGTTGTAGAATTTGCCTTAGTGTCGTAAGTTTTGTTAAATTATATAAGCTCATCCAGCCATACTGGCAGAGCAGTTTCGTTATCTGCAAATTGGAAATAAAATTGTGTTCTGGGTACATAGAGAAACTGCAGACCTAATTCATTATTCATTGAGCATGCCCACTTACTAATCGTGCGGATTACCCCTGGAGTCCTGTAAGTGTTGCGATGTTTGTAGCACCGCCAGTGGTGCTTCTCAGGAATCCCTGAGCTGACACAGAAGCATTTAAAATAGGCTTTATGTTCATATGCTTATTTTTAGAAGACAGTGTTGTGGTACTAAAATTGCCCCTGAGTAAGTTGCTAACTCTGTAATTACAAACGTATCTGTACCTAGAATGTTGAAGATTTGACCCTTTCCTTAATCACTTATTTATTAAAAATTTTCCACATGCTTCATAGTTGATACTTTCTTTAGGCCAACCTTCTCTTACTTCATAAAACACTGGGGAGATATAGTTCAGTATATAAAATTTCCAAAGACATGCCTTTTTATTTAAGTCTTGGACTGTATGAGTTCAATGTTACTCATTTTAGCTCCTCTTATTAGCATTCCCCTTATCTCTTAAATTTCCTATGTATTAAATTTGGGGCATGTCTTAGTAAAACTTTAGCAATTTGAAGGTGGTAAATTGGCAGAGTTTTCTTTAAAATCCTGTCTGCATTTTGAGCTATTTAATATGTTTGTGCTTTTTCTTTGAAGATAATATAAATATACATATTTTTATACATTTTTATTTCTGTTCGAACTATACCTATTTGTTGCAGTTTTTCTTAAATTGGAGAATATGACCATTGCCTTCTAATAATAGCAAAAATCATTACTCGGTTTACAGTGGTCAGAAAATATCTAAACTCAGCATTAACAGTCCTGGGTTCTGTAGTATTACTAGAACGTGCTTGAGACCTCCTGTTCTTTATTATAGTACCAAGTTAAATCTCAGTAGTACAGCAAACTCCTAGAGAAAAGGCTTTGTAGTTGTTAATAGTACTTGGAGTGAAGAGGTGGCAGGAAGATAGACTGACATTTTTATTTTGATACTACTCTTTCATTTTTCCTTCCTTCCCCAACAGCAAGTTGAAGTCGACTGCCAACAGTGTATGCTCGAAATCCTGGACACAGCAGGAACAGTAAGGATGTTTTCTCTTCTTCTGATAGATTTTAGTTGATGAACAGGTTTTATCATCTGAATAATTCCTCTGAGTAAAAGTAATCTGATTAAGAACAAATTATCTAACCATAAGGCTTCTTAAATTTTCTTATGTGCTTTCAACCATCTGTGCTGTACTTCATGCCCACATACTACTCTTACACTGTATGTTGAGTTTGCCTATAGAATGTGTCTATTGATATCTTCTCCCTATGTTGAGGTAAAGGATTACCCTATTACTGCTTTAAAAAAAAAAAAAAGTATTTTAAATCCAGAATTTTAGTTAAAATAGGTATTTCTCTGGGTTTATGTAATACTTTGTCTCTTGCCACCGTAGTCATTAGTTTTTATCAAAATTGTTTTTGCCTTTTATTAGTATTTTAACATCTCAAGGTGCTGTTGACAGATACATGTTTTCTGACAAAAATCTTCAGGATTACTTTGAGCCTCATTTTTCTCAACTTTAAATGACTACTGTATGATGACATTAGTATGTCACAGGGTGCTTCTAATGATCAAATGAGATACTGATTAATAACTTGGCACAAGTGATATATAGTTACATATATGAGCCCCAAGTATTTGCTTTTCTTTTCATTGCCTTCATTTGTCATCTTCTTGGTAATTTTGTTATTAATTACTGATGATTTCCTGTTATCCTGCCATAAATGCTCATGTTAAATGATTTTTCTTTTTTTCTCTGTATACATAGGCTTTACCTGTTGGGCAATTCTCAGCTTTAGAATGGATGGAATTCTTAAATGTTATAAGTTGTTTAAAATTTAGCATAAATTTTCTACATAATTTTATAAAAGATGGAAAGTTTCATGTTGTTAAGAAAAGCATATACTAGAGCAATCATAGTGCTAATGATAATGTATTTTTCCATCCTTTTGTTGGAAAATAGATCTTGATTCCAGTAGGAAGCTTGGGATCATATCTGCCGACTCAAAATATCTCCCCCTTTTGCCATTCCAATCCCCCACCCCGTTTCCTTAGCTTCTGAATCAGCAGTCATTCCCTTCTGTTCCCAGATACCCCAACAGTTAAAGAGCACTTTTCTCCTTTTTCCTTTCATCACCTCCGCAAGTGTGAAGGAGTTCTTTGTTCTTCTTCTTGTCCAAGTTAAAGAAGTTCTTCCCTACTGTAGAGATATTTCCTTTGTGCTCTTAAATACCTTGTCCTTCTCCCATCCTAGTGCTCAACGTCCTGTGTCATAATTGCCTGTTTCGTTGTCTCTGTCCCCAGTGCCTTGCATAAAGCTTGGAAAGTAGTTGATCCTTATTATTTGTGTCCCAGATCACTCCTTACTCTTGAAGGTGTCTGCTCACTCTCTTCATCACTGCTTCAGTCAGAATTCTTGCTGATTTTAGTGTTCAAATAAAATCTGTATGGATATTATAGATGATCCATTTCCTCAGCCTGCCAGCTTATTGACTTCTGTACTGCTTCAGCCATTCCCGCCCATGGTCTTGTGTAGACTATATGATTACCAATAACTGATACCCCCTTCATCTCACTTTCAAGCATGCTACTCTCAACCTCTTGTTTTTTCATCTCACTTCTTTTTATACCCTCAGCTTCACAGAAACCTTCAGTCCATTTATCCCACCGTCTTTGATCATCCTCATATCCTAACCTCCTCTTCACATAGCTTCAATTCCATGGCCTGTCATTATGATCAGTCCTCTGCTGTATCCTTAACTTCTTTGGACTTTTCGGCAACCTCCAACTCAGTTGATCACTATCCTCTGTAAAAATTTTATTCATTTGGCTTCCAGGAACCAACACTTGCTTGGTTTTCTTTCTCTGTCATTGGTTACTTGTTAGTCTTCTTTCTTGATTGGTCTTCATCTCCCCAGCCCCTTAATGTTGGAGGGCCTCAAGATTCAGTACTTGGACTTCTCTTTTCTAACAGCACTTTCTTGGAGGTCATCTTTAGTAGTACCAAAATACTTTAATTAGAATCTGTGTGTAAAACGGAATTATATACAATTCTCTAAACCACACAGACAGCGTGATATAGCATGCTAAGGTGGTTAAGATCTGCCTTCTAATTCCTTAGTTCATTGTCATTACTTCTAGTTGTGTAAGTAGGGTACAAGAACATCTACCTCAGAGTTTCCAGAAACTGTGTAATAGATCTTATATTTCCTGTCGTGATAACATGTATGAAAAAATTCAGTAGCTTACTTGTGATTATTTGGATTAAAATTTTTCCCAGTGTGCATTCAAGAAACCATACTTATAATTACACATTTTTTATTATAGGAGCAATTTACAGCGATGAGGGATTTGTATATGAAGAATGGCCAAGGGTTTGCACTAGTATATTCTATTACAGCTCAGTCCACGTTTAATGACTTACAGGACCTGAGGGAACAGATTTTACGGGTTAAGGACACAGAAGATGTAAGTATTTTTCTGTTTGTTTTAAAGATTGTATTTAATTATTTGAGAGAAAGAGACAGAGCACAAGCGGAGAGGGAGAGAGTGGGGGAAAAGCAGACTCCCTGCTGAAGGCAGATGCTCAACCGACTGAGCCACCCATGCACCCGTTTTCCTCACTGTAAGACATACTGCTATCTTTCTGTGGTCAAATTAAAATATTTGGTTTTCTATTAAGAGGTTTTGGAGGGTTGCTACCACATACCTAAAGGCATGATCAAAAAATTTTTTACAACTTTCTAAATTTACCTGCAAATTATATGCTAAGATAGAAAGCATGCATGATAAAAGTGTTCATTGTGCTGTATGTTAATAAGTGCAGTGGGGAAGGAAGAGGAGTCAGAGTACTTGGTAGAAGTGGGACTCAAGTTGAGCTTTGAAAGGTGGTAGTTATGTCGGAAACAGTGTTCAAAGAACGTTAGTAAGAACCATTTCTAAAATTCTCTTGGTATAGTTTGTACTTAGCTTTTTTTCCTTTGAATTATTTTGGAGATTTTAATTAACTGGGTTTTTATATTTTTTAATTTTATTTTTGTTGCGGAATTATGGTCTTACTTGATGAGTAATGTCATTGCTCTTGTGCCTTTTTGCAAAGATGAAGTGTGTATTTTACATGTTTACCTGAGTTTTGAACTACAGAGAGTTCCTTTTCAGTTGTATAAATTAGGATATAAAATTTCATTTGTACCTTTCTGTTTTTGCATGTTCTCTGTCATTATTAATGGGAACATATGCACCTGCTCAGGACCTTAACTTTGGGTAATACTGTAGGCGGAAGGGATTTCTGTCATATGACTAATGATCAGCCATAACCTAATGAATAGTTCTCTTCCTTCCCATGAGTAATTTTATCAGAGAGACTTCTGTTTTCATAGGCAATTACATGCAAATCACTGAACTCTGGTAATGTTAATCCCTTCATCTCCTGTCATAACTAAAAAAGATGGACTTGTAGAGGTCTAGTATGTTTCATCTAACTTGTGATAATTGCCTGTTTTAAGTACAAGATCCACCATATCCCTTTACTCCTTTCTTGCATATAGTGTCTGTCACCTCCCAAATGACTATTCTGTGGACACCTTTTATCTAAGGACATTTGTACAGTTTGTTAGCAACTTGTTTTATTGCAAAGAGGGGTAGCATTTCTGATACGGGGGAAAAGGAAAGACCTAGCTGCTTTGTGACTCTATTTTTATTGTTATTCCTTCTTAACATCTCACCCAAACTGGTCTTCAGATCTAATGGCAACTATAGTAGAACCTGTTACTTTGTTGGTCTTGCCAACAACCTTTGGAATTTGTTGGACCTGTGAGATGAAGCACTTAGACCACAGTTAGGGCCAGTGAATACATTCTGCCCTGCATTGCAGGAGGTTCCTTTTCCTTTAGATGTTTGTACTTGGAATTTAGCTATATTATTAGTAGTCCACATGAGAATTATGCGATTTTGTCCTCAAAATAACTTAGCAAATGAACGTGGTAGGATCTCTTCCATATTTTTTCTCTTTCCCCTCCATCTACCTTCTTTCCCCCAGTATGTATACATATAATTTTTTTAAGCACTTGGTGAAGATTATAGTCGTAACTAATACATTTCGATCGGTGCTTACTTAGAAGAGGCTAAGGAGCAGGTATGCTAGTGCTCACATTGTGTCTTTCCCTTCCCACAGGTTCCGATGATATTGGTCGGCAATAAATGTGACCTGGAAGATGAACGAGTAGTTGGCAAAGAACAGGGTCAGAATTTAGCAAGACAGTGGTGTAACTGTGCCTTTTTAGAGTCTTCTGCAAAGTCGAAGATCAATGTTAATGAGGTAATATACAGCTGCCAGACAGCACAAATAAGTGCCTTTTTAGTTACCTTTCTTTTAAGGTAATAGCCAAAACCAAATTTTTTGAAGAAAAAATTTTATTCCTCTAAGTGATGTTGATTCTATCCATGTACAGAGAATACTAAGTAATTCCTAGAAACCATATTCCCTCACTTGCGTAAAATCACTCTGATGGCTGTGATGAAGACACTGGCAAAGAGGAAGTTTAGGTTAAACAGGGTGTTCAAGTCCTGCTAAGCTTCTGAATGATATGCCGGAAGGTGGTAAGTGCAAGTTGTCCTATCACCCTTGCATTGTAACAGTTACCTGTGCACATGTGTGTAAAGAGGTTGTAAAGTCAAGTAGGAAAATATAAAAGTCAAAGTAGTTATTGAGCGTATGAACTTATATTATACAGAAAGATGTTACAGGATATCACAGAATTTGGTGTTTTGGGTCAGGCCTTCCTTTGGTTTCTGACTCAAAGGGAGGAATCTGAGCATGGACTTGGAATTAGAATTCACCCGCTCTTTGAGGCCTGATGAGGCAGATGCCCAGGGCTTTTTTTGTCCTTGACTTAAGCCTTCCACTATGTTGAGAACGTAGCCTGTGACAGGAAATGCTTAGTAAGCATGCCCGCTGTCTGGGTGTCAATCCAGTACCCTCCTGGGTCCCTGAAAGAGCCATGCTGTGCCACCTAGCGCCACCAACCCACCAAAACCTTAAGAAGTTCTCTTCGCCTTTGTTAATTTGAGCATATGTAACATAAGCTTTTTAAAAAACCTGCCAACCAGCCAGAGGAGGCTTCTTTCCTTTCGCAGTAATGCAGAAGTCCTCACTTGCCAGTTTGCTTGTCATTTGCAGCATCACAGGTAATCAGTCAGTTCAGCTCACTCATAACATAGGTGAGAGTCACGAGGGCCTTAGGTTATCGGCATCCTGTGTTTTGTTTGCTGTTCCTGTCTGGCCTTTGGGTCTGTAGGTCACTTTCCCTTGGCTTAATATTATGGTTGTAGGCTGTTGTTTGACTTTTATTTATTTATTTTTTAAAGATTTTATTTATTTATTTGACAGAGAGAAACACAGCTAGAGAGGGAACACAAGCAGGGGGACTGAGAGAGGGAGAAGCAGGCTTCCCGCTGAGCAGGAAGCCCGATGTGGGGCTCGATCCTGGGTCTCCAAGATCATGACCTGAGCCGAAAGCAGTTGCTTAACCAACTGAGCCACCCAGGCGCCCCAGTGTTGTTTGACTTTTAAAATGACTAAATTACTTTAAACATCTCACAGACAAAAAAATTAAGCTTGCTACAGATCCTCTGTTTTTAAATAACCAAGAATGTTAAAACTTGCTTTTTAAGGTAAAACCAATTTTTGTAAGTCCATGAAAAATTCATAAATTTCATTATTCAGCAAATATTTGTTATATGCCTGTGTGTCTGGCAGTGTGCCAGGCACTGGGGTAACAGTGATGCAGACATACGCTATTCCTGCCCTCGAGAAGTTTACATCCTAGTGGGGAACAAGCCCTTCTGAGATCTTTAATACTCATTTCTTTTTCACTGCCAAGTAAATGAAAGGAAGTAGGATATGCTTTTAGCTTCAACTTTCTCTGTTGTGAAATTACAGTTTTATAGATGTTATTTGGAAAATATGACTAATAAAATTTCAAGTGGTTTGTTTTTTAAAAATTTTATTTGAGAGAGTGAGAGCTTGTACAAGGTGGGGGGACAGCGGGAGAGGGAGAAGCAGACTCCGCTCCGAGCAGGGAGCCTGATACAGGACTGCATCCCAGGACCCCAGGATCATGACCTGAGCTGAAGGCTGATGCTCAACCAAGCCACCCAGGTGCCCCTAAAATTTTAAGTTTTAGTACGGTCTTTTCTCAAAAAGAAAAAAGGAAGGAAGTGAGGGAGGGAGGGGAGAAGGAGACAGCGAGGGAGAGAGGAAGGAAGGAGAGAGGGAAGGAAGGAAAAGAAAGTGGAGTTTTTATAAAAAGCATTGCAGGGGTGGGAGTTCATGCATCCTCACATGCTCGCTGTCTCATAAATAAATGTATATTAGGGGAAAAGAATTAGGATTGATGCGTGATCTTAGCTAGGGAAACAGTAGTGCAGGGTCACCTTCTGTAGGATGATTGGCCTTAGGGATCTGGTTCCTTGCTGTCCCTGTTCTCACCCTCAGTGGTACCCACCCACCAGGTTCATAGGACTTGGCTCTGCTGGGGCTCGGTTGGGCCAGGGTCCAGTGAGCACCGTGGACTGGAAGTGTTCCTTACTTTTAAAGCATTACATGTTTGTGGGAACTCCCTCAGTACTTGCTAAGCCTCCTGGGTTATAGTTTCCAGCGCCCCAGAGCTCTGTTTTCACAGCAGTCTCGTTAAACCTTGATGTGAGGGTTTATTAAAAATGGAGAACAGTAAAACAAAATGGAATACGTTAGCTATTTAGGATCTTTACTCTTTTTGAGGGACATACAAACTTTAAACTAGAGTATAATATCTGAGTTTCTTTTAATGTTTCTCTCTTTATAGCCTGATAGTCCAGCTACGGAGTTCCTTTGATAATGGTCCCTTTGATAATAGTTCCTTAGAAAGCTAATGCTTTGTAAATATACATATGATTTCTGTCGGACTCAAATTTCAAATCACACAGAGACATACTGCTTGACTAAATAGCCCTCTAATTCCCTGATACCTATAGCAGAATGTCTATATCTATAAAACTCTTATCCATACCATTTTTGCTATGTTCTGAAAGTAGAATTACATCAGTGTTAATCAAGAATTGTTCTTTTTTGAGGCTGGAATCAGGATATCCCAGTTGAGTGATGGCAGAGGGATTGAGAAAGTATTCTAGATTCCCTTTAGATTTTTCTATAGATCAGGGAGATGAGAAAGAACCTAGGCTGAGGCCTCTGAGTGTATCTAACCAAACACTGTAGTTCGAACTTGTCTTCATCATTGAACCAGCCGCTGCAGTGAGGTGAGCAGCGGTTGCCAAAGAAGTCATTGAGGATATCGCTACAGAATCAGTTAGGGTAGTACCAGAAACCCAGAGCTGGCTGGCATGAAGAAATGTGTGGCTTTGGTTCTTTGACCATTTTAGTTTATCTTTTTAATTTTTCATCTTATAGATTATGCATTAAGGCTGGGAAACAAATGGGAACTTGTTTGTGCCTTATGCATATTAAGTTCGTAGAGGGTTTCAGAGTTGGGAAACAAACTGCTGTTTTGTTCATAAGGCCGGTGTTTTCAGCTTTTAGAAATAAGATAATCGAGAAGTCAAATGGTTTGAAGAAGATGGCAGTGGGGAGGAGGGAGCAGAAAGAATATAAATGAATCACTTAAAGCTTTGGGACAAATCACTCAGGGGCTTTTTTTTTTCTTTTTAATAAGTTAGCCTTTTAATCTTAGGACCATTTTAAAAAATAAATAGAAGTTGGGGCCCCTAGGTGGCTCAGTCGTTGGGCGTCTGCCTTCTGCTTGGATCATGATCCTGGAGAGCCGGGACCGAGCCCCGCATCGAGCTCCCTGCTAGGCAGGAAGCCTGCTTCTCCCTCTCCCCACTCTTCCTGCTTGTGTTCCCTCTCTGGCTGTGTTTCTCTCTGTCAGGTAAATAAAAAATCTTTTAAAAAGAATAAAAATAAAAAATAAATAGAAGTTGTGTTATCTGAGCCCCATCTTAAAGAAATGGTCTTAAAAATATTTAACTTATAAAATTTACTGAAAGTATGTAAGAACAGTAAGAATTTGTTTACTCTTCATCCAGATTCACTAGTTAACATTCTGTCAGTGTTTACCTATCACACTCATTTACTCCTAAATATGTTAGTATATGTATTGTTATATCAAAGACTTTTTATTACACAACCACAGCACAATTATTAAAATCAAGAAAGTTGTTATTTACACAGTCCTTGTTCAGTGCATATTCAGATTTTGCTGTTTGTCCCTATAAGGCCCCTAAAGGCTAGAACCTTTTGATATAGTTCTACAAAGCACTGTTTATTACAGGTGGGTAATAATAAAGGGATTCTGTGATATTTGCTTCTTGGTCATTAGTAAGTATTTCCATTTCATAGCAAAGAACCAAAATTCAGCTGATCTGTTGTTTAAGTTCCAATACTTGGACATACTTAGCACTATGAAACATATAAACATACCAGATTTAAAATAATCTCCTGTGAAATAAGTACTATTGTATTTTTGTCTTGGATGCCTTGCATTTTGCATCTAAAAATGAGTCCAAAAGATGTATTAACAAAGATTGTAACTTCAGATTTGGATCTCATACTTTTTCTTTTTTTCGCTTTAGCCAAAATTAATGTCAACAAAAACAGCAAACAAAAATGTGTTTTTACACTTGGTATCTTGAGAGGAACATCTCTTTGTCCTTACCCCAGCCAAAAATACATAACATGAATCTTAGCCTGAGTAAACATCAGACAAACCCAAACTGAGGGAAATTACGTAAAGTTACTAGCCATCTGTTTTCAGAAATGACAATGTCATGAAAGACAAAGACTGAAGAACCACTCCAGATTTCAAAAGATTAAAGCGACAGAACATTAAATACAGTGTGTGATCCTTGATGGATCCTTTGAGAGGTGGGGAGCAGCCATTCTGTATAGGACATTATTGGGACAACTGATAAAATTGGGATCTGCACTGTAGATGATACAAATAACATATCACTGCTTAAATGTACTCAACGTGTAACTGTAACGTGGTTATGGAAGAATATCCTTGTTCTTAGAAGATACACACTCAACCACTAAGGGACCTGTTGCATGCAGACTACTGTCAGGTGGTTTAGAAAAGAAGAGTGTATTTAGAGAGAAATGATAAAGTACATATGGCAAAAATGTTACTCATTGGTGAATCTGGGTAAAGAATATACACACGTCCTTAGTATTCTTGCAACTTCTCTGTAAGTTTGAAGTTTTTTTATTTATTTTCATTTAAAGATTTATTTAAGAGAGAGAAAGCAAGCGCACATGAGAGCAAGGGGAGGGGAGGGAGAGAGAGAGAGAGAGAGAGAGGGAGACAACCAGACTCTGTGCTGAGCGGGAAGCCAGTCAAGGGGCTTGATCCCAAGACCCTGAAATCTTGACCTGAGCCGAAATAAGAGTCAGACACTTAACCAACTGAGCCCCCCAGGTGCCCCAAATTTGAAGTTTTTTAAAAATAAAATAAATGTGTTCAGATTCAAATTGAGCATTGACTGATCCCTCAATATATTTTGAAGCATAGAAGATTCCATGAAGAATATAACTTCACTACCTTGTTTTTCACTACTAATTTTTCTTCTTAAGTTGATATGGAATGTCTAAGAGCAGATTTTTTCCCTCACGGTAAGTTGGTAAGCCCTGCTTTACCCTGACTGAGAGCCACATAGGGCTTATAATAAAGCAGCAAGGGGCTTCTGGGTGGCTCATTCGTTAAGCGTCTGCCTTTGGCTCAGGTCATGATCCTGGAGTCCCGGGATTGAGCCCTGCATCGGGCTTCCTGCTTGGAGGGAAGCCTGCTTCTCCCCCTGCTGTGTTCCCTCTCTAGCTGTGTTTCTCTCCGTCAAATAAATAAATAAAATCTTAAAAAAAATAAATCCGCAAAATACAGATCTAAGGGGCGCCTGGGTGGCTCAGTTGGTTGAGCGACTGCCTTCGGCTCAGGTCATGATCCCGGAGACCCGGGATCGAGTCCCACATCGGGCTCCCTGCTCGGCAGGAAGCCTGCTTCTCCCTCTCTCACTCCCCCTGCTTGTGTTCCCTCTCTGGCTGTGTTTCTCTCTGTCAAATAAATAAAATCTTTAAAAAAAAAAAAAAAAAACAGATCTAAGAGCAGAATAACATTTAACAGAACCAAAACGGTTTTGTAGAGCAAGAACTCAAGTGTTTGTTGAATAAGACTTTTTTCTCTGTTTTTATTTAGATATTTTATGACCTGGTCAGACAGATAAATAGAAAAACACCAGTGGAAAAGAAGAAGCCTAAAAAGAAATCATGTCTGCTGCTTTAGACCCACAGTAAGCAGCAGCTCTGAGCCAGGTAAGATACTGAAAGTAGAACAAATGCCTTGCTTTTGCTCTTACTTTGGGCTTTCCCTGACCTTAACCACTTCCCGTTTCACCTGTTAGGGTATTTCCAGGTTTCTGTGTCTTGTAAATATGATATATAGTTTGTTGATGTGTTCATCTGTTGATAATTTGTCTCTCTCCGCATGAGATTGTAAGCTGACTGAGGGTGAGGACCGTAGATGTTTTGTTCACTGCTGTGTCCCCAGTCCCGGCTACAGAACGGGTATTCCAAAAATAGAATTCCTTCCAGGGTCCCTCCTGAGCTTCTGCCAAATTAAAGTCGAGCATGGTTCATCTGAAACAAAATGCGCTTAAGTGCACGTTTGATGTGTTACTTCAAAGTGAAAACATCTCTATGTATCAATAGTAGTCGTTCCTCCCCCAGTGTGGCCCCTGCCCTGATTCCTAACCCCATCTTTAGTTTTGCCTCTCTTTGAACTTAACTGTAGCAAAAACAGGTGTTATGCCTGGCTACTTTTTCTCAAAAATATGTTTTCAGGAATTATCTTAATAAAGATACTACTGCAGTAGCATCTGGCAGTAGTTCATTTTTATTGCATGACTGTACTAGCAGTATGTCTATATATTTTGCTATTGATGGACATTTGGATTCTTTTCAAGAACTGTATGGATAATTGTGTACATTCTAGCATGAGTCTTTTTTTGCACACGTGCGCCGTTTCTGCTTGGTGTGTACCTGGGAATGATATGGCCACGCTCCGCCCTTCCACATATGGGTGACTGTAGTGGGTACTGCTAAAGGGTTTTCAAGGCGATTGTACCGGTTTATACACCTACCAGCAGTTGGTGAGTTCCACATCCTCCTGAAAGTTCGTATTGCCAGTCTTTGTAACTCAAGCCATCCTGCTGGTTATCTGGTGCTGTGCTTTGGTAGTCATTCCCTCTCGGGCTTAGGTTGACTTCTTTGAAATGTTTTGTCTGTAGACGTCTAAGTATAGTTGACTTTAGTACCACTTACATTTTCTTTAAAGTGAACCCATTGGAGAGAAGTTAGTGGCAGCATTGAAGCTGCCTAACAGGTGAGAAAGCAGGCCAAGGGACCATTTGTTTCTTTCTAGTTATATGTATGAAATCCCCTGAACGGTTTCCACTTATCTTCATGAACTCTACAAACTGTACTATAATACAGTATTTTCATGAAGTAATTTTATGAGGTAATTTGATGCTGGTTATGTGCATATTACTAATCTCGGTCCAGTTAGAGGAACGTCTACTGTTCCCACTGGAGAGTTGGTTACACTAAGTCTTATAAGTCTCTTGGGTCCATCAAGGAGATTACCTCTTCCAGAGCACCAGATTAACTAATATGTGCTTCCTTAGAGACTTAGATGAATCTCTCTCTTCAGGGAAACAAAGAGTGACTTACCCCCCCTTTCATTTAATTTAGTTTAATTGTCTTGGTACCCCTCCTTTTAAATGAAGGTCAAGGAAAATGGACAAAAAGGAGGAAACAGCACAGGATTGCCTCTGGTTGGATTTAAGAAAGCTTCTGGTCAAAGGTTTGCTTCAGGCTTTTAGTGAAATCTTGATTCAATAACTATAAATTATTAGCTCCCCAAAGGTGATTATTTTAAAATTTGCTGGTGTGTTTGTTTAGGTGAGGGTGCAAAGTTAAGGAAAATAGGACTCCAGTTCCTGTTCTGAACTATATCACTTAACACTCTCAGTTAAGGCAACTCTAGTTGACTGTCTTGTTGATGCCATTACCTTAGCGGACCCTAGTTTAATTTCCAGTTCTCTAGAAAATGTTTTAGCTTATGTTTAAAGGAAGAGGTGCCATCTCCTGGCCTGTTACGAAAATTCATTCATATATACCCTGCAGCGTATTGTGTTTTACCCGAGAGGAGAGAAATCTTAGCCTACATCTAGAATAAGACTTTCATCCTGGTTGTGTAAATTCTCAGGCTCTGATATGTAACTCAGCCTAACAATATATTTAACCTGAGATCTCTGTGGGTGTTTGAAAATACCAGATGGCGGGTCAGTTAGCGGTCAGGATGCTTGGCAGAGCAAAGAAGTCACAGAGTGACTATAGACTGGAAGTGCCGTGTTGATCCCACTTGAAGAGTGCCGAGATAAGGGGTAAATTTAAGTAGCTATATATGTTTTTAGTAAGAGTATATGAACCATAAGGGCAGTGTATCTGATCTACCCTTTAAGCAAGATTGTATTGAAACATGTTAATTGCTTTTTGGTATGTCCCATTTCTAAAGACTGGAAGAAATTCATCTTCAGGAAATTCTTCCTTTAACCTAGTTCTTTTCTGCTGAGCAGTACAACTAATGTGGAGCCTTCTGCCCTTGCATATGGGGGATAGCTCTTTCAGTGTCATCTCTTCCGGTCCTAACCTGTATTAGAAGTGGTAATCCTAAAGGGGCGCCTGAGTGGCTCAGTTGGTTAAGCAACTGCCTTCAGCTCAGGTCATGATCCCGGAGACCCGGGATCGAGTCCTACGTCGGGCTCCCTGCTTGGCAGGAAGCCTGCTTCTCCCTCTCTCACTCCCCCTGCTTGTGTTCCCTCTCTGGCTGTGTTTCTCTCTGTCAAATAAATAAAATCTTTAAAAAAAAAAAAAGAGAGAGAAGAAGAAGAAGTGGTAATCCTAGGGACACCTGCATGGCTCAGTTTTAAAAGTGTTTATTGATTTCGGCTCAGGTCGTGATCTCAGGGTCATGAAATCGAGCCTCCCAACGAGCCCTAGCATTAGGCACCATGCTCAGCACAGAGTCTGCTTAAGAGATTCTCTCTCCCTTGGGGCGCCTGGGTGGCTCAGTTGGTTGAGCGACTGTTTTTGGCTCAGGTCATGATCCTGGAGACCCGGGATCCCTGATCGGCGGGAAGCCTGCTTCTCCCTCTCTCAGTCCTTCTGCTTGTGTTCCCTCTCTCTCTGTGTTTCTCTCTGTCAAATAAATAAATAAAATCTTAAAAAAAAAAGAGAGAGATTCTCTCTCCCTCCTTAGCCCTCTTCCTGCTTGTGTGCACGTGCTCACTTGCTCTCTTTCTCTCTAAAATAAATAAACAAAATCTTAAAAAAAAAAAGTGGTAATCTGAATATTCTATAGTCCTGAAATGATTGGACAAAGAAATTTTATGCACAGATGTCATTTCCTTTTTGGAAAAATAAGATGATAATAGCATAGAAATAAAATAATGACTGTTTTCCTTTTTACAGAGAGTGCTGTCAGATGGTGAAACTAATAAAACTCTTTTTTAAGGATTTTCAAAAGGAGTTTAAAATGGCCATGTTACTGTAGCTGTTTGGTGTGATTCAGTTGTCTAGTAACAATCAGCTGATATCTCTTTCCATATGATTGACTGTCTACTATAAATGTATCTGTTCAATGTTCTAGATTACAGGAATGAAGAACTGTTGCCTAATTGGGAAGTGCCAGCATTCCAGACTTCAAAAATTAAATCTGAAGAGGCTTCTCCTGTTTTATATATTATGTGAAGAATTTAAATCTTACATTGGTTTGCACAAATTCCCTGGAGAAAAAAAAATTGCTCTGTGTATATCTCTTGGAAAATAAGACAATAGTATTTCTCCTTTGCAATAGCAGTTATAACAGATGTGAAAATAAATATACTTGACTCTAATATGATTATACAAAAGAGCATGGATGCATTTCAAATGTTAGATATTGCTACTATAATCAAATGATTTCATATTGACCTTTTTATCATGATTCCTCCCTGTCAAGCACTAAAAGTTGAACCATTATACTTTATATCTGTAATGATATAGATTATGAAATTTCCCCTCAAACTCATTGCAGCAGATAACTTTTTGAGTCATTGACTTCATTTTATATTTAAAAATTACAAAATATCATTCTGTCATTATATTCTAATTAAAATTGTTTGTGCATAATGCTTTGGAAAAATGGGTCTTTTATAGGGAAAAAAACTGGGATAACTGATTTCTATGGCTTTCAAAGCTAAAATATATAATATACTAAACCAACTCTAATATTGCTTCCTGTGTTTTACTGTCAGATTAAATTACAGCTTTTATGGATGATTAAATTTTAGTACATTTTCATTTGGTTTGTGTGTTTTTGTTATTGTTTATAGATTTAAGATTTTTATTTTATAATGGCCACATTGTTTTAATGCAACAGTCGTTCCTTTCTGCCTGTACCTACAGAACACTTGGCTTTAAACCCCTCCGTCATTAGTAATTTCTCTTAAGAACAGACCTCACACTTCTGTTCTAGATGTATTTATTCCTACTATACAGCAAACTACATCGGGCTACATAGAATAGTTTTGTATATTCTCTCTTGATCTTAAAGATTGTATCTTATTGAATAAAATATCCCACTGTGTATTATTTTTATATGTAAAAATAAGTTTAATACTGTATCAGGGGTTAACTTTACTATTTAAAATCTTCCACAGCTTGTAATTTCATCAAGGGAATCCTTTTGTCATTGTTAATTTGTTGGGCATAAGCCCACCGGTGAAATGTAATGTAAAAAATTTTCAAATTTGTTTTATAATAGATTGAAGAATTTGAGAGAAGTGGGAAAGAGTGGAGAAGCGTACAAAGACTGTGTCCATTGCTTTTGCTTCAACTACATATGAAGTAGTACAGTAGTCGTAGTATGGAAAAGATTGCTAAGTTAAAATTTTAGCTAGCTATATAGTGGTGCTTTTCTTTTCTTCCCGGTTGTTTCTGTTTTTTACAAAGATGGCACTTAATGAGGACATGGATCTAGGGTATTGACATGACTTACGTATTCGCCATAGAAGTAGAGCAGAACGGCTTGTCAGCCAGTTAAGTGCTGGCAAAGGAAAGAAACAAGCTGAGAAAACCCTGTGCCTTGTCCCTGAATACTGAGGAGGAGACTTGTCCTAGAAAGTCTACATCACTGCTCAGGGATCTCGATAACTGTCTCGTTGTAACCAGGTGTGCAGTAGTGTTCAGGCCTTGCTGAGACTTTCCAGGAATGTGGTCAGATTTAGGAATAAGATTTCAAATGTAAGCTCTGACCAACCTGAGAATATGTTAAAATACTGTAAAAAAAAAAAATGGAAATTGTATTCTTCTGAGTTTCTAATAAATTTAGTTAACTAATACTTTCCATCTATTGATCCAATTACACATCTGTCTGGGATTGAGGGGCCAAAAATCTAATAAATGCAATAAGTTAAAAGTAAATATGTGAAGCTTTAGGGCCAGTTTTTCCAGGTCAAAGTGGCATCTTTTAAGGTCCTCTACAGCCATTCTGCTTGAAAATTCACCTCTCAGACATTCCTTTGGACTTAAAATCATAGACATCTCTCACATCAGTAAAAATCGCTAAATATCACCTGCTACATAGGTTGTGTGGTTATTTGCCAGATAAGTACGAAATCATTAAATAAGAGTAACTCCCAAGTTCCAGTCTGCTGGACTAAAGCATTCCGTTGGTCCTCAGTTTTAGCATGTGGGAGAGAAAGAGGACAGTGCTGGATTCCTTGGTCACATCTGACACGGTCCACTTGTGGTACGAAAGGGCTGTGAAATGACATGTCCCAGGGGCACGCAGGACCCGCTGAGGCCAGGGAGACGTGTTACCATCACAAGGAAGTCTGCCGCTGCCAAGTGAGGCCGAAGGGCAGCCTGTCAGGAAGGAAGATGGGTGTGCTTTCATCTTGTCCCTGTGGGCTCTGTAGTCTTGGTTTCAGAGGGGAAGGTGCCCCAAAATAAGATGTATTTAATGTCTTCTTTATAGCTGAAAAGTCAGAGAAGGCCCTCAAGGATACTATATATGAATCTCATGATAAGTATCCAAGAACCGACCCCACGTTCATGTTTGTGACTCTTTAAAGTAGAATGCCTTTGGTCAGATGAGTAATACATAATTTAAAAGAGGCTTGATATCATAGTTGATCATTTTTCCCCCATAAAAACACAACTTTAATGGTTTACCTAGTTGCCCCCAAACAATCTAGTTTTTAAAAGTACCAGTAAATACATAATCTCTCTTTTTACCCTCCACCAGGGGGAGCTTCAGTATCAGTTAAATACTTCTACAAGCCTTGAATGAATAGTATGAATTCAGTCCATCTGTTCTTATAAATAAATGCTGCTTCCTTCACAAAGAGGCATAAAGTCCTTTCCTCAAGAATTTGCAATCTGCCTGGCAGGAAAAATATGTAAGAAATTCATCAAAGATATGAAAATACTGTAATTTATTAAACTGTGGTCACAGAGTTCTCTCAGGAATGTTTGGAGAAATACCGGTGTTGGTGTGTTATTCTCTTTCCACCCCCCCCCCCAGCTTTGAAGTAATCTCTCTTTGGCATCTTGATCTGCCATCATAACTGACCGCCTTTTACCCCTCAGTGAAACAGTCTGTTTCTTTGAAGTTAGAATGTACTTAGGAAAAATTAATCTTTGGGAAGGTACTGATCTCTATTTTATTACCAGCATTATTAAGACAGGTTACTTGGTCTGGAGCTATTTTTCTCTGTATAGGAACGTTCTTCATTATCTGGACCTACGCAAGTTCAAATATTTTGCCTCATTTTTCTCATTAGGTACACACATATTTGTCAGTTCATATATCTGATTTTTGTTTTTAGGACTGAGGGACAGAAAGAAAGATTACCTCAGTATTTTCCTTGTTAAGCAATCACAGTAGAATGCTGGAAGACCTAAAATATGCTCTAATAAATTATATGTGTGTCATGAAACGAGCGTGTGAAGAAATTGGTATGTGGAGGAAGAATATAGTTTGTAAAATAAGCTCTTGTTTTATGTGGGTCTCATACTTTTTAAGGTGCTACTTAAATGTGTATTAAAATAGCCCCTCTTGACTCGGCTCCAAACTCAAAAGGACAGAGTGGTTTGGGTAACTTGTCCAGGATCTGGAAAAAGCCCATCTTGTGCGGGGAAGGAAATGAATGTGAGCTTTGAATTAGTACAACCACCAAGCTTTTAGTATTTCTTTTCCCCAAAAATGTAAAAAATGTAAGGTATTCTTGAAAATGTAGTACAGACATTACATTGAATATGACTTTTTTTTTTTACTGCAGTTTCATCTTGGGTTTGCTGAATGCACAGTCCATTTATTTAATGCCATGTCTTAAATATTCTTGTTGAGAACAGCTGGAGGCTTCGAACCGGATGCCTAGTTCTGTTTTCTGGGAAGGCGACATGGATTCCGCTTTGCAGACATTAAGAACTTTAAAAGGGAATCGGGGGATATAGCTCTGGCTTTTTAAGAAGCCTCCTGTGGTTCTGGGCTCAAGGTGTGACATACATTTCCTGCTAATTGCTTCTCTTAAGAAGCATGCGCTTGGCTGTTCCTCTTGAGGAAAAACCTTAATAAACCTTCCCGTTTTAAGCATTGACGTGACTCTTTATTTTGAGCTGTTGTTTTCAATGTATTTTTTGGTAAAACTTAACCATGTGCAAATTCTTGTGCTTACATTTAACCGTGTAAAAATTCTGCATAGAAAGCAGATGATCCTTAGGGGTCCATCAGCAAATAGGTGCTTCTACTTTATGCTAGGTGCCGATCTGCATGTTGAGGATACAGTGGTGAATGATATAGAACAAAGTCTTTTCCCTCGTGGAATCTTTGGCAGGAGACAGGAAATATGCACGTGTATGTGTCCATGTGTACGGGCAATGAGGAGTGCTGTGGGGAACAGTTAAAAGGGCAGGAGCTTGGGAGTGCTGGGCAGAGAGAATGTTGTGGGTCAAAGGTTTATATCCTTACTAAAGTTCCTGTTTGTGTCAGTGTTTGAAATGTGCAGCCCATACAGCTGCCTGAGGGAAAAGAATGGCCTTCCTGCATCAGGAAGGGTCTTCAGATGCCGTGACGTGCACGTGTGCCTGTGCGCTGGCTGCGTGGGGTCCACAGAGGGACTCAGCAAAGGGTATAGAGAGCACGATCTGACTCAGCCTCTCCTCGGGACACTCTGGCTGCTGAGTTGAGAATAGCCTCCGGAGATCAGTGAGGAGAAAGTGGAGCCAGCAGGACCTCTTGACTCAAGTGCACACATGTAAGAGAAAGAAGAGTCAAGGATGACCCCCAAGATTTCTTGCCGGTAATTAAGATAGTGAAGATTGTGGCAGGCGCAGGTTTGGGAGTTCCATTTTTGAACAGACTGTTAGGAATGGGTCAGATTCTAGAGTTGCACCGTAGGCAGTTGGGTAGGTGTCTGGAATTCAGGTGGAGACCTGGGCAGGATATTCACACCGAATGTTTAAGGACTGGATAGGACTGGATAGGGCCACTAGTGTTGATTGTAGGTAGAGAAGTCCAGGGACTCCATTGTGAGGTTGAGAGAGAAGAGGGATTGGCCAAGGAGAACATGAAGGTCACTGGAGATAGCGGGTGTGGACTGCAACAGTATGTGTTGGTGCACTAATGGCAGTGGCCCACTGAGGAGGCCAACTGAACAGGCCCCGTGGACGGAATCCAACATAAGGGAAGGGGCTGAGCCACGCCAGGAACGTGGGCAGCCATTGAACTAGAGGAAAGAGTACAGGATTGTAGACACTGCGAGGTCACATAAAAGGCACCATAAAGAAGTGTCACAGTAGTAGGAGACAGAAGGGACCAATGCTTTCTGTAGTGGGGGAGCCGAAATGCTTCAGGGACAGGAGTTTGAACTAGACCTTAAAGGTTAGAATTTCAGTAGGTGAGAATGTCACAGATTTGCAGAAAATGGGAACAAGAAGTTGGCATTAGTGTGGAAGTGATGGGCTAGGGAGTGGAGAGGAGCCATATGGTGGCAGACTTTGAAAGGAGAAGGTGACTGTCTAGTAGGGTGAGCTAGGAAAATAGGGTGTGGCAGCTCATCCAGGGTTCACGGACAAGGTAGGTGTGGGGAAAGTTCAGAAGGGATCTGGACGAAAATGACAAGGTGACTCCCCATGGGCAAATGGTCTTTCTAGTCTTCATTTCTCACCTTATTGTCCCCCTTCTCTAAGGAAGCTGGTCTGAGTCATGTGGTCGTGATCATTTGCAAACAGAAGCTCCCTTTAGAAGGGAACCAGCATTAATCCTCTAGCGTGCAGGAGGATTGAAGAGTAAAATGCCTTTGATTGACTCCATTGCTGTGCTCCACCCCACACAATTTTGCTCCCCTGAGGCCTTTCAGCATCTGGCATAGGGCATCAGGCATCAGTTGAGGGTATGCAGCAACTCTCAGTTCCACACTCACACCCTCCAGGTTTTCCTCTCCCTGCTGTTAGCTCCCAGTGGGAGCTGGCAGCCCCTGGCCCTCCCAGCCTTTGCCTCCACATCCACCAGTGGTTGAGTCTAGGAAGGGGGCTCTTTTCCTTAATTCACCCTGTTGGGTAGCTGCTGGCTTTCCCACCAAGGTCCCATCATCCAGGCCTTCCCTGTGGGTGAGAGGAAAGACAGGCCACACCATAGCCCCTGTCCACCTTGCCCCTCGCTTCACCAGTCTCCCCAGTTGGGCGATCGGGGAATTGGTAGGAGCCCCCGGGATTAGGGTGTTGCTGAGCATGCGGCCTTCCCAGTTGATGGAGAAGTTTAAAGAAGATATTTGTTCCTCACACTCCTAGCAGGGTCCTGAAGCCAAGACCAGAGGATTTGGAATTCTTTGGGCCCTTGAAATCTCAGATGCAGGGCCTAACCCCTTATTTTCTGCTATTTAAATGGACTTGTCTTAACAGATGCTTGGAACCTCAGACCTGGGATTCTAACACCTGCCTGGGTCAGTCTGGCCCAGTGCTCCCTGTGATAGAGCAGGCTCCCCGGGCCGCTCCTGCAGTGTAGCAGGCTTCAAGAGAGTGCTTGCAGGCCTGCGGCCTTCTGGGCCCAAGTTCCCAGGCAGCGCTACCCTGGGCCCGCTGGGAAGAACCTCTGTTGGGGTCTTTTTTTTTTTTTTTTTTTTTGCTTTATGGAAAAAAAAAAATGGATGCCTGATACCCTCCCCTTCCCACCACTCTACACAAATGACTACAAGTACTGCCTTCTGGGCAGCTCAGTTCCCCGGAGACAATGCCTGGAGCGTGGCCAGTAGCGGGGCTGGAGGTAGGGAGGCCTGAACACCCAAGTCTCAACTTCCTTCCCCCTTGGCCCGCCCTGGCTGACCCTCCGTAATCACAATGGGGGAAGGAGAATATAGCAGACTCAATGTCCCCAGGAGGGGTGGGGATCCCTGGCAAGGCAGGTTAGGGAAAAACTCCTCGGGTCAAGTAAGGCCTGAGCCAGAGGCTGCCAAACCGGACGAGGAGATGGGCCAGGTGGGTGAGACCAGTGGAGAGGGCGCAGGTGGGAAGGGCGACAATTTGGAGGCTGGGGTAAAAGCGATGTCCTCTGCAGGGGAAATGGGGACCCATTTGGGACGGAGCAGGCCTGGAAGACAAGCAGCTGTGGTGGCCATCTGAAGAGCCCGAGCTCTGGGCAGCTCAATGGCGCTGGGCACCCTGGCAGCCTGCAGGAGAACAGAATTGGCCTGGGAAGCTAGGGCTGAGAAGCCAAACTAACAGGTGCCACAGAGGGACTGCAGCCCAGCTTGGAGATGGCGCTAGGAAGGAGTTGGTCAGCTGTCCTCCAAGTGGGGCTTGGGAACAGCTGAGGAGGTTTTGACCGCTGGCCTTCCCGAAGCAGGAGCCGGCCTCAGTGGAGGGGTTCCAGACACACCAAGAGCCCTGTGCTGGGTCCCAGAGATAGAGAAAGGAGTGATGAGTACCTGCCACCCCGGAGGGACTCACTATATAGAGAGGAAGCTGAACACACACGAGAGCGATCGAAATGTCAGCCGTGTGGGTTGGGTATACAGGCACAGGTGAGGCTCCTGGGGAGGGCTTCACAGAGGAAGTGCCCTTTATTATTTTTTTTAAGATTTTATTTATTTGACAGAGAGATCACAGGTAGGCAGAGAGGCAGGCAGAGAGAGAGGGAAGCAGGCTCCCCGCTGAGCAGATAGCGGGATGTGGGACTAGATCTTGGGACCCTGAGATGGGACCCTGAGATCATGACCTGAGCTGAAGGCAGAGGCTTAACCCTCTGAGCCACCCAGGTGA
>PITA01008582.1:0-83382 GCA_004023965.1 Spilogale gracilis | reverse complement strand
GTCACTTGCATTTTGAAAGAAGTGTTTCATTTATGATCATCTGCCTGTATCAGAAAATAGTTTGATGGTCATTGAACAAATGATGCATTTGGACCCAGGCTTGTTACCCTCAGGCAGTGCCTTGGCTCTTGGCTATCCTTCCTCGCCAGTATGCTCTAGTGGTGCAGGGATTTTCAGGCCCTGGCACACACATGTGTCTTTAGTTACCAACCTCAAAGCTTTTGGGGCATCATTTCTGGGTATTTGTCCTCTCAGATTTGATCCTTGAAGAATGATCTCCCTGGGCCTCCTGTACTTGGCCTTGGCACTGTTCCCTGATTGATGAGGCAAAGTGGGAGCTCTCTTCCGCCTGCATGGCCCAGCTCCTGACATAAACACCAGTTCATCTTGGACTACAGCTGCATGGCAATACCAAGACTGCAGGGCTAGGTGGAGAAAATGTCACTCTACACAGTCATCCAGCCAGAGGCCTGCTGAGGACTCCTGAATCCATGGAAGGGAAAGATGTCAGAACTGCTGGCAGTTACCTGAGGCTTCGGGAGCTCATGGGATTCCCTTTTGTGTCTCTCTCACTGTGTCCAGGAATCACTGCAGGGTCTGCTATCCATTCCACCTCTCTGAGCTGCTAACTGCAGGCCAGTTTTCACCAGACACGGTGAATGGAGACAAATAGATGTTGAAATTTCCTGATGAGTGTTGGAGCAGAGGCCTTAGGACCTGGGTCAAAGCTCCTTATGTGACAGGGGGCCCACCTTACCAAACCCCACCCACCTGAGGATCTCGCTGAATCCTCAGCAGTGCAGTCTCTTCCTTTCTCAGGGAAGCCGCCTGCCTCTCCTTGAAGGCTGTGCCTCCTGCCCTTCCTGGCTCTTCCCACCTCTTAGTTCCTGTTCTTCCGAACCTCTTTGCCCCACTCCATGCTGACACACTCTACCTTCTTGGGCATATTTAATTCACTGAATAAAGCTTCATGGATGCCCATGGTCCTGACAGGGAGGGACAGGGATGGATGTGACACTGTTCTAGCCTCAGGGAGCCTGCAGTCTGCTGGGACAAATAGATCCTAATATGGTCCAAATTGGGCACTTGGCTGTGGAGCACAGAGGACGGAGCTGTTCACAGGGATCTGCTAGGATTGGGAAGGCTGCTGTGGAGAGGGATTACTGCATATGACCTTGACAATGGAGTAGCAGTTCTCCAGGTGGTTGAGGGGATGGCATGCACACGTGTAAAATAGCATGACACATTCAGGGAGCCACAACTGATGGATTGGCACACAAGAGGGATGTAAGGGATGAGGCTGGAGAGGGTGACCAGGCTACTAGAAAGGCCTTGCAGACCAAGCAGGGTGCTCAGTGTATCCTTAGGGCAACAGAGGGGTACAAGGAAACTCTGCCCCTCTTTTAAAAAAAAATAGGTTTATTAAGTTATAATTAATATGTATATAAACTTCCTAAGTTGTATATAATATTTATTACATTCTATATACTATATAGATATATATAAACTGAACATGCTTAAAGTGTACAATGTGGTGAGTTAACACATGTATACAACTGTGATACCATTGCCACAATCCAGATAATGAATATATCCATCACTCCCAAAAGTTTCCTTCTGACCCTTTGTCATCTCTGTTTCCCATCCCCTCCATCTCTAGGCAACCACCCATTTGCGCTGTCGCTGCAGATTAGTTTGCTGTCGGAATGTTACATAAATGAACTCATTCAGTATGTAATATTTTTGTTTGTTCTTATTACTTGGCATAATTGTTTTTGAGATTCATCCATGTTGTTGTATATATTGACAGGTAAATCTTTTCCATTGCTAAGTATTATTCTTTTGTATGGGTAGACGACTTGTCTATCTTCAGCGTTTTTTTTTTTTTTAAGATTTTATTTATTTGACAGAGAGAAACACAAGCAGGGGGATTGAGAGAGGGAAAAGCAGGCTTCCCGCCAAGCAGGGAGCCCAATGCGGGGTTTGATCCCAGGTCTCCGGGATCATGACCTGAGCCAAAGGCAGTTGCCCAACCAAATGAGCCACCCAGGCGCCCCCTATCTTTAGCTTTTGACAGACATTCCAGTTCCAACCTACTACACATTAAGCTGCCGTGGATATTTGTGGGCAGGTGTTTGTGTGGATATATGCCTTTATTTACCTCAGCTACATATCTAGGAATGAATTGGTCATGTCATATGTATGTTTAACTTTTAAAGAAATTGCCACACTATTTCCTAAGTAGCTGTTTCATCTTGCAGTCCTATCCCAGACATGCCTTATTCTGACTGGCTATAAACTGCAGGATGAACCTTCAGAACAGATTCTCCATGTGCGTTTGCCCAGCTAGTGACTACAGCTGAAGCCCTGAGACAGGTACTCCTTGGAATCATGAAAGAGAAGGAGGGTATCCTGGAATTCTTTCCCAAAGATGATGTCAGAGACTTGTCATCATTTTGAGAGGATTGTTTGTCATCGATACTGCCTTGGGAGCTGGGGGAATTGAGCACTGAAGGATAATGAACTCAGGGCACGTTTAGCTCAGAACTTGAGAAAATCCCTTTGGACCTAATGAGGCCACAGATCACAGATTAAGCCTAAATTCCACAGAAATGAATTTTTGTGTAAATAAATGATTTCAGCTTATGTGGGGGCCCCAACCAGCTGTGGGAATGGCTGTTGTCTCTGATTCAGAGCCCTGTTCTAGAGAAGTGGCATTCCAGCCAGATGGTCAGGAGGAGCCATAGAACCAAGAACTCCAAGCCCCAGCGACCCCCCACCCCCACCCCATGAAGATTGCTAATCTAGACACATTCCCCACAGGTGGGAGCTCAGGAGCAGCATCCAGGACTAGAGGGCAAGACCAATATCCATGTCATTCTGGCCACTGCTGGGACCTGGCCTTTCTGGATGCTGACATCTGGAGGGTGTGAGCCCCACCAGAGTTTTGAGTGTGCTGTTCATTCATTCACATTCATTAGTGCTTCTTTGGAACCAGAGATGACTCAGGCAAACTGGGATCAGGTTGTGAAACCCTCCAGTCTCTGCCAGGTCTTGGGGTGGATTTTATGGAAGGGACACAAAATTGTGATTAGATCAGGCTCATGTTTTGTAAAGGGACCCTGACCAGTGTTGAGGATAGACTCAAGTATGTATAGTCCATGGGCAGGGAGATCATTAGGAGGAGGCGAGGGAAGATCTGAGCAGGCAGCAACAGTGAGGCCAAGGGACTTGGGACAGATATGTGGTTGAGAAAGAGAAGAGTCAGCACTGCCCCACAGCTGCTAGTTCTCTCGTGGCTTTAGTGAGATTGCTGTCTCCCAGTTCCCACCAACCACTGACTGGCTAAATAATAAATACATGGAGGGCTGTTTTGAGGGATAGAAGGATGGCTGTGTGGCTCCACCCATGCTTCCATCACCTGCCTGAATAGACATCCTTCACTGAGGTAAAGATGTGGACTGCAGGTGTCCTCCTGGTTCAACAGGATGTCACTGACTCATGTCTGACAGCTCTCAGCATGGACTGGATCAGGGAGGCTCAGTTACCTGGAAAACAAGGGCACTATGGTCCCTTCTTGCCCCAGATTCCTAAGGCAGTGAAAGACCCCCAAAACTTTAAACCTTTAGGGGTTTGAGCAACTGCCTTCGGCTCAGGTCATGATCCCGGAGACCCAGGATCGAGTCCCACATCGGGCTCCCTCCTCGGTGGGAGACCTGCTTCTCCCTCTCTCACTCCCCCTGCTTGTGTTCCCTCTCTCGCTGTGCTTCTCTCTGTCAAATAAATAAAATCTTAAAAATAAAAACAAAAACAAAAACAAAAACTTTAAACCTTTAGTCTCAATTTCTCATGAAGACCTCCTCCTCGGGGCAGGAAAGGAGAGGAAGAGAAGCCAGAGCCTGGCAAGGAGGTCAAAGGTCTTAGCTGGATGCCTGTTATGGAATTGGATTTCAATTGTGATCACTAAGTCTTGGTATCATGTGACTTTAGTCTGGTTAAGCATGGTGAGTATAGCACCATTCAGGTATGTTTCGGTGGTTTTTACTGATCTGCTCAAGGCTCCATCCACAGGAGACCTCAGAATGGTGATCACCATAACCAGAGTTCACCCTCAACATAGTCTGGAGGGGCAGAGGAGGAGGGATGGAGGGATTCTGGGCAGGGGCCACTGGGCTTGCGTGATGTGGAGGAAAGAGTGCTGGTGACATGTGGGAAAAGCCTAGAGTCCTGGGTTCCAGTCCCTTGTGCCACCTCCCCTGGGTGACCTCAAGAGAGAATCACTTCACCTGTCTGAGCTGATCTGGACGCTGCTCACAGGGGCTGCAAGTCGGCGTCTATGTCTATGTTCCTCATCTTCAGTCTGGGCCCCAGGAGGGTCAAAGCCCTGGCGACAGACCCTCTGAACTAAGTTTGAAAAGATGTTCACATTGAACGGTTCAGGCTACGACTTATTGGCAATTGATGCCACGTGTTGAAAGTGAGTGAAGGGCTAAAGTTCTAAATCTGGGGCCCAGCCCTTAGCTTGCAGCTCAGATGCCACAGAATGTGACAGCCCACAGAGGTTTGATTTGGTCATAAGGAACATGATTGTGCACAGTGATTTGCTTCTGGCCTAGAGGTTGCTCACAAGTCTTTTGAGTCACCTGGAGTTTGAGTCTTAGTATTTCAGTGCTAGAAGAGCGTCGAGTGACTTCCTCTCAACCCTTTGCTTGCTGTGAAAGGAACCAGAGGCCCAGAGAGGGCGGAGGAGCAGCCGAAGCCAGAAATGACCAAGCTTATCCACATGCACTCTGAGGGCTCCTGGGGGACCTCAGCGCTTGGTGTTCTGGGCTGCTGTACAGGAGGCACCCAGTGGTCACTGACTCAGAACAGACTTGGCCCTGTTCCCTGCCCTGTGGCATCACCAGCAGGGCCCTCCTGCCCTTATCCCTTGAACCTTTTAGAAAAGAGCCTGCCTGGTCATGCCGAGTTGATGAATGGCCTTCCTGTCCACCAGGCTATCACAACAATAGCAGCAGCAGGAGGGGCGAAAGTAGTTCAGCCACAGACGGTGGAGGTGAGGAGCCCAAGGGTGGGGAGGGGACAGTAGAGGTCCAATGCTAGAAGATAAGGTGTATGATGAGCTAGGTGGTGTGGGGCACACAGAGGAGATAGCCCGATTTTTGTTATTCTCAGTCCAGGGCACTCAGCTGGATTTGATGATAAAGCCAGAGCCAGGCCTCAAGTGGTGGTGCCAGCCTGAGAAATCCCGAGAAGGAGACTTGGCAATGAGGTGTTTGGCACCCAGCCAAGGCTGGGCATCCCTAGACCCAGGGCATGAATCCCTGCCAATGATTCAGGAACTTTAGAGCAGAGGGCACCCTGTAAATCTCCACAGCTCTGCCAGGAGTCCTCCCTGCGGTAATGGCCTCAGGTGAGTGAAGAGGAATGCGGAAGATCTGGGTAGGGCATGGCCCGAGGAGGGAGGCTGTGATCTTTGTGCTGTGTTTGGGCAGCAGACTCTCCTGGTGCCACCTGTGAGATGCAGATGTGGAGCATACAGTCCAGAGTGGTGAGAGTCACCTGTACAAAGTTACTGGAATTTTCTCTGTATCCTCCGTACCCTGTGTCTCAAGAGAGAAGAGATGCCCCTGGCTGCTTGCTGCACTGTGATAGAAAGGGAGGAGAAAATGGCCACACAGAGGGGCCCTCAGCTCCCAGGCCTTCCACCCACAAGGATGGGAGGGAGGGTGACCTGGAGCTCTTGCATGTCTGGGTTGGGGGATGGTGGGGGAAATGAGCAGGCTGGATGAGCCTCTGACTCTGGCTTCCTGATGGTCACCAAGCCCTTCCGGAGTTAAACCTCAGATCTTTCAGATGTGGGCAGACGCTACCACCTCCCTCTCCTTTCCCCAGCAGTGCTCTTACACCTGGCTTTTTGACCTTCTTTCCCTCCCTCTTCCAAACCTTCCCTGCTTCCTGACTCAGCTCAGTCCTCTGCCTCCTGCCAAAAGCCTTCCCTGCTATACCAGGTTTTGCAGATCTCCTGCCTTTATCTTTTGTTTGTTTGTTTGTTTAAAGATTTTATCTATTTGACAGAGAGAGACACAGTGAGAGAAGGCACACAAGCAGGAGGAGTAGCAGAGGGAGAAACAGGCTTTCCCTCTGCTGAACAGGGAGCCTGATGTGGGGCTCAATCCCAAGACCATGGGATCATGACCCGAGCCAAAGGCAGACAATGAGTGAGCCACCCAGGTGCTCCACCTCCTGCCTTTATCTGTTCCCATTCCTATACCAATTCCGGGAGGGCAGGGAGCTGGTGTAGGAGGCATCCAGAGAAGGAGGGTAGGAAGAGAGCAAGACCCAGCCAGGTTATCTACAACAGAGCAGGGGCCTGGAGTAGAGACTCCTGAGAACGAGGGCCTGAGGAGGTGGTCATCTCTCTGGAATCTATACCAGCAGGGGCTGGGTACAGGGATGGACAAACAGTGGGGGCCCTGGTCAGAGGGCCAGGCTGATGGGCCAGGCAGTGTTCCACTGTGGGTACTAGGTGGGCTGTGATCGTTTTAAGAGATAGCAAAATAGCGGAAAGGCAGACGACCTGGGTCTGGGCCTCACTGGATGGTGAGGCAAGGGCTGAGGCCCTACCACGTGCAGCCTCCTTTGGGAGTCTTGGTAGCAGGAGGCGGGCAGTAGGCAGGGTGACAAGATCTGATCGTGAGTCTGCGGAAGCAGACACTCTACCTCCCTGTGAGCTGCAGATGTGGAGTGTACAGTCCAGAGTGGCGTGAGTCACCTGTACAAAGTTTCTGGAATTTAGACACTCTACCTCTCTACCCTCCACCCTGCTTTATGGAGCTCTACTTACTAAGTGGGCATTACCTCTTTCTCGCGGTTTTGGAGGGACGCTCATTTGAAGCAATATTAGGTCCTTTAGCATAGGCAGCTCTGCCCCATCCTTTACTCTCATTCCTCATACAACAAGGGCATCTATTCCTGAGAAGGGCCACTGTGGGTGGCTGAAGGTATTCTCAGCACCAGCTGTCATAGCCTGGCCCTAGTCATTACCCAGCAACGAGCCCATCACAGATGAGGAACTCAGCATGGTGGGGCAGCAGGCACCCACTTGTTTTGAGCAAAATGGTGCTCCCAGCACAGCTTTGAGCCCGCCTTCTGCCCCTGAAAAGGCCTCATGTTATCCTGAGTTTTCCCAGCACTTCAGAGGAGCAGTGTCCGGACCTGAAGCCCTGGCCAACCACAGACCCCATGTCATAGGATTGACTAGCAATAAAATATATCAATTTAAAATCATAAGGGGGATGCCTGGGTGGTTCAATCAGTTAAGTGTCTGCCTCAGGCTCAAGTGTCTGCCTTAGGCCCAGGGTCTTGGGATCAAGTCCTACATCTGGCTCCCTGCTCCACAGGGAGTCTGCTTCTCCCTTTGCCTCTCCCCTAACTTGTTCTTTTTCTCTCTCAAATAAATAAATAAAATATTTTCAAAAATAAAAAATAAAATAAAATTGTAAGGAAATTGCAGATTATGGCACAAGGAGATACCACCACACACCTATTAGAATGGTCAAAGGAAAAAAAACGAATACTATCAAGTCCTGGTCAGGATGCAAAGCAACTGGAACTCTTAGCCATGGTTGGAGGGGATGTAGTTGGTGCAGCCACTTTGGAAAACACTTTGGTATCTTCTTGTAAAGTTAAGCATTCACTCACCATATGACCCAGAAATCCCAATCCTACATATTTACCTGAGAGAAATGAGCTTATCTTTATACAAAACCTATATGCAACCACTTATAGTGGCCTTATCCATAATTGCCCCAAACTGGAGATAACCCAAATGTCCTTCAGCTGGCAAGTGGATAAACGAACTGTGATCCATCCATACAGTGGGATATTCCTTGGCAATGAAAAGGAAATCAAACTCTCAAATGTATGATATAAGAGCAAAAATAAGGATTAGCCCCAAAATAAGTTATGCTAAGTGAAAGAAGCCAGACTCAAATGGCTCCATGTTATTCCCATTACATTTTGGGAAAAGCAAATCTATAGGGACAAAAAAGAGATCAGGGGTTGCCAGAGTCTGGGGTGGAGGTGGAGACAATCAACTACAAAGGAGCAGAGGGAAACTTTTGAAACTTATGGAAATAGTGTATGTGTTAATTGTGATGATTACACAGCTGTGCATTTATCAAAACTCAGACGGTATACTACAAAGGGGGGTTTTTACTGTTTTCAACCTGACTTAAAACATACATGCACTTGGGGCGCCTGGGTGGCTCAGTTGGTTAAGCAACTGCTTTCGGCTCAGGTCATGGTCCTGGAGACCCGGGATCGAGTCCCACATCAGGCTTCCTGCTCAGTGGGAGGCCTGCTTCTCCCTCTCTCAGTCCCTCTGCTTGTGTTCCCTCTCTCTCTGTGTTTTTCTCTGTCAAATAAATAAAATAAAATCTTTAAAAAAAAACAAACACGCACACATTAATCACAGCCACTCTTTCTGAGCGCCTACTAGGCCCGGTGCCAGGGGCTCTGAGTGTTTTCTCATCCATCCACTCATTTGCTCACTCACTCAGTAAGCATTTATTGATGCCTACAGGTAAGCTTGAAGATTCTTTGTGGGTAAAATTCCATGGGGAGAGGAATTCCAAGCTTTGTCACCCTCTCAAGGGATTCTGCAACTCAGAAAGAGAGACTAAGGTGAGGAATGAATCATAAGGACCTGGAAAGGGTTGACTCCCTCTCTGAGGTGCTGGTCTTGCACCAACTGGCCAGACCATGCCCCTCAAAACTCTGAACTTGGAGCCCCAACTGGGATAGAGCACTGGGGCTCCAGGCCTGTTTAGGCACACAGTTTTTTTGTTTTGTTTTGTTTTGTTTTTGCAGGGTGACTGGTTCTCTGCTTGGGAGCTATCTGTGTCTGCCCAGCTCAGATGAGAGTAATCCTGGCTTCTCTGGTAAGAGTTCAGACGTGGGAACCCCCTGGATAAACCCAGCATGTGGGGTACACAGTCACAGGAACACTGTCCTGCAGTAAAAGTGAGCAAACCAGAGCTGCGTATATCAGGAAGGATCAGTCTCAAAAATACAGTGTGGTGTAGAAAGCAAATGACAAGGTGGACAATATATGACACCATTTAAATATTGCTTAAGAGTTGAACACCTTGTATTTATATATGCTGATTCTTCAAAGAGATCAAATTACATTTAAAAATGCTTTTTAATTTTTTTCAGTTTTATTGAAATAATTGACATACAGCACTACATAAGTTTAAAGTGTACAGCATAATGACATGACTTACATATATTGTGAAGTGATCACACAGTAAGTTTATTTAACATCCATCATCTCGTAGAGGCACCCACAAAACCATTTTTTGGGGGCGCCTGGGTGGCTCAGTTGGTTAAACGACTGTCTTCGGCTCAGGTCATGATCCTGGAGTCCCGGGTTCAAGCCCCACATTGGGTTCCCTGCTCGGCAGGAAGCCTGCTTGTCCCTCTCTCACTCCCCCTGCTTGTGTTCCCTCTCTCACTGTGCTTCTCTCTGTCAAATAAATAAATAAAATCTTTAAAAAAATCATTTTTTTCCTTGCGATGAGAACTTTTATGGCAAACTCTCTTAGAAACTTTCAAATATACAATGTGCCAATGTTAACTATAGTCATCATGTAGGTTAAATATGTTTTAAAGATACAAAATAGTACCATATATTATTAAGGTTATAAAATTAAAAATAAAAACATGAACAAGAAAGAGCATATTAACTTCAGAACTGGATTAGCTCTGGGGAAGACATTACAAAAAAAAAACACACCAAATATGGCAAATGGCTAATAGATTTAATAAATCTGGGATGTATGGCTTAAGCCAAAGAGATGTGTTGCTTATTGTTTTCTGTACACTCAGTTGATATGTTTCATAATTTAAAAAACAAGCCAGAATGAACCTTGAAAACATTACACTGAGCGTAATACGTCAGACACAAAATAACATGTATTGTATGGTTGCATTTACATGAGGTGTCTAGACTTGAAATTCATGGAGAGAAAGTACAGTTATGGTTACCAGCAGATGGTATCTAAACTAATCTGCATTAGAAAAGAAAAAAAGGCAAGGGACATCTGGGTGGCTCAGTCAGTGTCCGACTCTTGATTTCAGCTCAGGTCATGATCTTAGGGCTGTGGGATCCAGCCCTGCATCAGGCTCTGTGCTCAGCAGGGAGTTTACTTGGGATTCTCTCTCTCCCTCTGCCTCACCCCACTGTGTTCTCTCTCTCTCTCTCTCTCTCTCTTAGATAGATAGATAGATAAATGTATCTTTTAAAAAAAGCCAAAAATAGGAAAATCCTTTCTGTGTCAGCTGCTTTAGTAGACGCAGAGATCTACCTGGTCTGAACCTGGCTCTGACATGAGTTTCTTGGTGTCATTGGGAGCCTCCAAGCCTCCCCCACCACAACGACACAGGGAGGGAATCCTGTCAGCCTGGCTCCCAGGGCTGGAGCCATTGCCACATCCACGGGGTTCTAAGAAGGAAGGCAGAGTCATAGCCTCTGTAGAATGAGGTTAATGAGAATCCGCTCCAGACTCCAGGGGTTTTGAGCCTTAATTAATTCTTGTGAGGTCCTCGGTGATTGTGAAATCAGAGGTTCTATAAATCTATGGCAGTGGCCTTATTAGTACCAGCACATTACTCAAGAGGAAGAAGCCAGCCTTCGTAGCACTGACTTAGCTCCTAGAAAGGCTGGGCCCCGAGTGTCCAGGCCAAGCTGAACCTGTCTCTCCTGATACCAACGCCACCCCCACTGCCTAGTCTTGTTTTCTAGGTCCACATGGTCTGGACCAGTCTGGGGCTCGGGGTGGCCTCCACTCCCCCAAGTCCCAAGCGCTGTGGCCAGGCTCCTGATGGACAAAGACCTCCGCTTGGGGGTTTGAGGAGGGAAACCAGGCAGATTCCCCCACAGCAGTCTCAGTGCTTTTCACTCCAGGCCTAAGGTGGAACATTTCCTTTTCTACAAGTCTCGGGACTCCATTGAGAGTGCCCGACTCCTTCCCAGGCGGCCATCCTTTCTGTATTTGATGTACCTTCTAGGCTCGAGCATAACCAGGCTCTGTGGGTCCCTAAAGGGAGGACTAGTGCTGCCCTCTACCCACAGCAGTCTGGGGGCATGTAACCATCCCATTTTGCCTTAGCTTGGGTCTTTTCTGCCTGGTCCCGTCAAACACCCTCCCCCTGCCAGACTCTGTGGCACAGCCTCTTTCTTCCTTTGTTCCGGCTGTCTTCCAGGATAGATCCTTAGACCACATCATCCGTCGGACTGCCCATTCAAGAGCACCTCACACCAGACTCAGGGGGCCCTATTTATGCTAGGCATCTTGATGCCATGCAGAACCATCCCCACCTGGCATAGCTTTGTTGCCCTTGGGCTCTGTGGACTCATTTGTAACTGCTGGGATGGTTCTCTGACCAGAGAGGTGGTAGTAGATGGGGACACAGGCTGGGAGCCAGAATCTATGGCCCCAGGTCTCCTCAGCTCTGGGACTGGTGACTCTTGACTTTAGGGACCCTGGAGGTTTATGAACTTGAGAATCTGCAGCCCAGATTACCTCTCTCATTCCAGGAGACCTATCGTCCCCAGTGCCTGCTTACCCTGGGGCTCTGGCCCTAGGCCAGCCTTTGGTATATGGGCCTCTCTAACCAACCTCTTTGATGAATATCTGTTAAGACCTGGCACCTGGGGTGCCTGACTGGCTCAGTCGGTGGAGCTTATACATCTTGATCTTGGGGTCATGAGTTCGAGCCCCACAATGGGCATAGAGTTTAATTTTTAAAAAAATTAAAAATAAATTTAAAAAAACTTACTAACAATAACAACAAAAGACCTAGCACAGCTTCTCCCACATTTGATCTTGGTTCTGGGAACTAATCCCTCTCTCCACATTTCCCCTAGGTTTGTTACATCCTGATGAGTGCAACTTGTTACTCCTGCTAGGTAGCTCTGAGGATTGGGAATGTCATCCTCCAGTGTCAGCAGCCCTCCCTTCCATTCTTCCTCCTGGCTTCCTGATGTATTCAGACTTTGCCAGGTCTTACCCAGGGCCTGTCAAACCAGATGAGACTGAGGTCAGAGACCCCCTCAGGGCTGATAGAGTTGTCTTTCACAACCTTCTTAGGGGAACAGTGTAGTATCATGGTTAAACCTATAAATACTGGAGACGGCTTCCTGGGTTCAAACCTTGTTTCCACATTTTACCTGCTGTGTGATCCTGCGCAAGTTACTTAACCTCTCTGGACATTATTTGTAAAATAAGGGCAATCATAATATTACTGCACAGGGTTGTTGGGAGAATTAAATGAGATCATTTATGGGCAGTGCTGGGCCTGACATACAGTAAATGCCCAAGGAAGGTCAGCTGTCAGTGGTGTGAATCTCCTTGAACATCCACAGGCCTTGTTTAAGAATATGTACTGGGGATGGGGTGCCTGGGTGGCTCAGTTGGTAAGCGTCTGCCTTTGGCTCGGTCATGATCCCAGGGTCCTGGGATCGAGCCCCACATTGGGCTCCCTGCTCAACGGAGAGCCTGTTTCTCCCTCATCCCTGCCTCTGCCTGCTGCTCTGCCTACTTGTGCTCTCTCTCTCTTTCTACCAAATAGATGAATAAAATATTTTTAAAAAGAAAAAGAAAAAGAGTATGTCCTGGGGGAAAAAAAGAATATGTACTGGGAGAGCACCAGGCATCTTGCCCAAGCCAAGGTGACCCCTGCCCACAACCTGCCCCCAGGCCTGCCCCCAGCCTCCACCCCAACTAAGGGAGCGCTACCCGCAATAGATGGATGCTGAAACTCCTTCCCCAAAAGCTTATCTGTGCAGCATGCCCAGTAAGTGTCTCCCCAACCCTGCTGACCACCTTGTACCCCACCCAACTGCCTCTGAGGGTCCAAGGTAGGACAGCGAGGCTGCTTAATTAGAGGGTACAGACCTCTGCCTAATTAGACCATCCCAGACAGCTTGGAGAGGGGAGTTTTCTTCTATTTATAGTTAAACTTCTCTGCCATTATGGTGCATCTCTAGTTTGGGAGCTCTCTTATTATGTTTTCTTTATGCTTTCTTCATGTGGGTGAGTGGAAAAATAAATGAAAGGGAAAATCACAGTTTTGTGGTTAGGAAAAACTGCCCGGGGGGGATGGCAAGCTTTATGTTCACAGCCTTGGTAGCATGTCTAGGGTGTCCTGGGGCGTCAGAACAAGACACAACCTTTCCTGGGTGTGGTTATGGGGTGCTCAGGAGGCAGGGTGCCCTTGGCTATAGGAACAGACTGGAGTTTGAAACCCGGCTTTGCTATTTGCTCTCTGGCTGCCCTTGGGTAGGTCCTACCTTTCCAGGCCTCGCCTGCCTTACCTTTAAAATGGGATAATAGGCTGGCTCAACCTCCTGGTGGGTTGGAATGCACAGTCCCCTTGGAGATGACAAAGGGCAGCTTAGCAGAAAGAGCAGGAAAGGCTGAGGCCCAATTCTGGCCTGCTCTAGGTGTCAACTCCCCTGTCCCCTTGCCTTTTGGGACCCACAGAACTGCTACCCCTTCCCATTTTTCATCTGTGACCGCTCCTTCGGGAGGCAGGGGAGCCCAGAGTGACCAGGCCAGGATGAGAAAAGCAGTCCTGTCTGGAACAGGGACTGTCCTGCAGCCCTCATGGAGAGACAGGAGTTAATATGGTCATAGTGGGTCGCCAAGTTGCATTCACAGATCTCCCTGGCACATGAGTCCATTTTAGGAGGGTGGCCTGGCACTTCTCACTATGGAGCAAGGCCTGACTTATTTTAAGCTGGGTGGAACAAAGGGTTCGGTGTCTCTGTGGTTTGTGGTCTCTGCACATGGCAAGGCTGTGGTGGGAGGGACACCAGGAGGCCCAGCTCTCAGTCCTCATCTGACCTATTGTGGGCCAGCCCGCCTGCAGGGATGCCCACTGTCCGCCCAAAAAGCTCAGCTTGACTCCCCTCTGGCTGAGTGGATAGGGAAGGCCCATCCGTAGGCTCCCACCTGAGGCACTGGAGCAGGGCAAGGCAGTAGCTAGGGGTTGGTTGGAAAGGCAAGGTCGTGTCCAGAGGCCGTGGCTGGGTCAAGGTCACTCAGCCATGGTCTGTACAGGTCTTTAGGTGGAGGGAGTAGGACCCTTTTGTGAGGTAGGAAAGCTGAGGCAGGGAGCAGGCAGCCAGAGGAGTTACAGGTTGGAGGAGTGGGTGGGGTAGCACGCAGCTGCTGTACGGGAGCCAGACCACATGGTTTGAAGCACCAGCTTGACCAGTTACCAGATTTCGTATGACCTTAGGAAGTTCCTGAACCTTTTTGTTCCTCCATTTATCCATTTACAAAATGGGGATAATGACAGTAACTTACACCAAGGGTCACTGAGACGGTTAAATGAGTTTGGTGTAAATCACTTAGAAACAGACCTGGCACTTGGCCAGTCCTCTGCAGCCTAGTCCTGCCCTGGCCCTGCTCTGTCCCTCTGTGAGTAGACGACTGGACAGTTGGTTGCCTGTGACCCTCCTCTCTCATAAGAGGCAGGAAAGGAAGGACCCTGGCCTTCGGGCTGCCAGTGAGGTCAGGGCAGGCTCTCCCCGTAACTTCTAGGCTCAGGTTCTGCTGCTCAGGAAGGGACCTCAGCCACATTCTCAGCTTTCCTCCACACCCCTTGTCCTCATTGTTCTTGTCAGTGTGTACCATGTCTGGTGCCCTGCCATGTCCGTCAGGACCCTCAATGACTCTCTGACACTTTGGCTTTTGCTCTCAGTGGCTCCAGTGAGGGTGCACCTGGCTGCCCATGTTAACACACCCAGTGGCCTTCATGTGAGCTGCTGCCCCAGCCGTCAGCATGTATACCTGTCTGCACACTCAGGACTGTGTGGTCTTGTGCTCCTGCCTCCGAACAGACTTGGAGTCCAGTCCGGGCTGCTACACTAGCCGAATGTGCAGCCCCCAACAAACCACTGGACTTCTCTGAGCCAGTCTTCTCACTGGCCATGTGGGGACGATGATTTCTACCTCAGGGGTCATTTGAGGATTGGGTGAGAACAAATGGAAACACCCAGCCAGGGGCCCGCATTCAGGAGCTGCTCTGCTTCTCCCACAGACCTCAGTGAGTCACTGGAGGAGCAGGGGACCCTAGGAGCGATAGAGCATGCTCTGCCAGTTTCATTTCCTTTGTTTCTCACCAGCCTCCCTCCCATCTGCCAGCCCCACCACCTTTGCCCTTGTTCAGGCCTCTTCAGACCTCTGTTCTGACCCATCAGTCCATTCTCCACACTCAGAATGAACTTTATAACACATGAATCAGGTCATGGTACTCCCTGCCTACAGCCATCTGTGGCTTACCACTGCCATCAGGGTAAGGTTCAGATTACTTGACCAGACCCATGATATCAATGTGATCTGTCCCTGCCAGCCACTCATCCCTACTGCTGAAATTACCCCAGCATATTCCATGTTCCACAAGTTGCATGGAGTGACTTGTCCCCTGGACATGCCTTTACATCTCCAGCTTTCATGTCGGCAGTTTATGGAATGAGCTGGATTTGGCTTCTGCAAACCCCCTCTTCCTCAACTCTATTAGAAAAACTCAGGTAGCCACCACTGCATAATCAAATAAATATCCAGTTCAGACCTCTCCATACCTCACCTGGGAAGTCTTCGGGGGGACAGGAGGTAGTGGTATGCTTGTTTTCTTGCTCACCCCAGCTCATCCTCCATTTGCTAGCCGCTCTGTTGTCCCAGTTTTTGAGGATAGACTAAGGTTGAGGAGTGAGGTGGGAGAGAAGTGAGAGGCCCCAGAAGGGCTTCTTTTCCCTGGATCTAGAATCCCTGTGGCACATAGATATCTTCTGGATCTTTCCCAACTGGGCACTTTCAAGGGTTCCTCAGAGATCCTTCTCTCCCCTTCCCACTAGCAAGCCCCAAACACAGTTCTTTGGCAAGGGGTTCCTCCCCACCAAGTGGCTACTTGTGGCCCACCCGGGCCTCTCTCACTGCCTCCTCACGTGGACAAGAATCCTTTATGATGACCCCAGGCCGGATCCTGTCTGTTGGTAGTTTGGGGGTCAGCATGGTGCCAAGGCATCTGTAAGCTGCTGTGAGAAGTCTGGATGTTAACATTCTAAAAATGTGGAGGATCCCCCAGAGGGATTAGGAAGCAGGGGAGTGACATGTTTAGCGTATACTGTGACAACACAGGCAGAAGAATATGGTGTTTTCCCTGGGACGGGAGCTGCAGAAGCCTGGAGAGCTGGCTGGAATGGTGGCAGAGCTGATGGACTGGCTGCTGGCTTAGATGTGAGGAGCAATGAAAGGAGAAGAGTACAATGTTTTGGGATTGAGTAACTGGGTAAACAGAGGCGCCAGTCACTGAGAGGTGGAAGTCGGGAGTGGAGCAGGCACAGGGGACCAGAAATCAAGGGTTCAGTCTTGGTCATGTAGTGCTTGAGATGTTGTGAGATACCAGGTAGAGCTGTCCAAGGGGCAGATAGATAAATGTAAAGCTTCTACCCATCCATGTGGTGCCTTTGTGCAAGTGAGAGAAGGACATCATTTCCTTCAGGCAAATGTAGACTTCTACCAGGGCACATGGTTTGGTGAACGGAGCACAGCTGGACCTCAGCCCCCTTAGTCCTCTTGGCCACACATCCTTGTGCCCCAAACAAACTCTACAGCTGTGCATGGTTGTATAGTCTGGAGACACAGAGAAGTATCTGGGACTGAGGAAGAGCCATTAGCTTGTAGAATGCTTATTTGGATGTTGTGTGGGTTAGTGGCCAAATAAGGAGGAAGGGCCAGAGATGTGCCCAGGCAGGCTAAGAGCCCTTCCTTTCCAAGGCCAGGGTTTTCTTTCACTTCCTGCAGATGAAAACCTCCTGCTTCCCTACAAGGCTGAATAACTGTGAGCCCCTTGGTTTTGCCCTCTGTGGGTTCATCCTGAGGAGCTACACAGAGGTGGGGCATGAGGAGGCTTCATTCTCTCTTTCCTCTCACTTTCCATCCTTAATGCAGGTGTGTTAACCTCTGTTACCAGGCTGATGGTTGTAGTGCCCCCAAATGGGCTCCAAAGACAGGGTACGTACCCAGTGGGAGCAGGGACATTCAGTGTATCCCTTGGAATCCCATAGGAGAGGAGCTGGTGTAGTCAACCAGGCCAGAGACTGTCATGGCTGAAGAAGCAAGCAGCCAAGAGTTTAATAGAGGGGTGACTGGCTAAGTCTGCTTGGGGTCAAAATCCAGGGCCAATTCTTATTACCTGGGTGACCTCAGCTATAATAAAGCATCTACCTCATAGGGCTATGGTGAGAAGTGAATGATTCTCTCACATGAAGCACTTAGCATAATACTTCAGATTGTAAGAACCCAGTGAGTATTAGCTTCTATGGTGTGTATGCAGAGAGCCCTTCCTGGTGGAGTACCAAACCCCTCACTAATTGCTGACCAAAGCAGGCAGCAGAGGAAGTGGCCTTGCTGAGCTGGAGCTTCTTTCTGCCTTCTCAGATTGGGATCCTCAAGGGGCACATCACCAGAGCCTTGTGGAGGTCAAGCTTGAGTCATGGCCGCTGAACAGGGACTCTCCCCTTTGCAAACACTTTCAGGGAATGTGATTTCACAACTCCTCCGGACCTGATCCAGCACTGCTGAACTCCCACCCTCTGTATGTTTTCTTGGGGTTGTGCCTAAGTCCTGATCTCACGGTTGAGCACTTTTTAATCTTTAGAGTAAGAGAGAAGTAAACTCAGTGTGGGCCCCCTTGTTGCACCGCCTTACACCTTCTCTTCAGCCTGTATGGGGTCCTGATGAGTGCCTTAGACTCCAGAGAAAATGGCTCCCAAGTATAAAAGCCAAAATTTGCAAGATTTCTCATCTTTTAGGAAAGATCCCTGTTGGCACATGGGTGGCTCAATTGGTTAAGCATTAGCCTTCAGCTCAGGTCATGATCCAGGGTCCTGGGATCCAGTCCTGCATCGGGGCTCCCAGCTCAGCCCTTCACTGCGCTTGTGCGCTCTCTCACCCTCTCTCTTTCTCAGATAAATAAATAAAATCTAAAAAATAAAGGAAAGATCCCTGTTATAATTTAGTGTTTAAGCTGGTATTGGAGTTGGATTTCCTGTCTCAGTGCTGCTTCTACTACTTACTGACTGTGAGGCCTTAAGTTACATAGAGTCTCTAAACCTCAGTTTTCTTATCTTTAAAATGGAAGCAGCAATGGTGGCTCTTTCATAAGGTTTGAGAGGATTAAATGTGGTGTAACCAACTCGTCCCTGTTTGCGACGCTCCCATTTTTACACCAAAAGTGCTGCTTCCAGGGAAACCCCTCAGTGGTTGATAAAATAAGACAATTGGGCATCCCAGTAAATGACACAATGCCCAGAAAGCAATTCGCTGAGTGCAGGCCGTTCATCCAGGTTCCTGTCAGCTGATACTATTTAACCTTTTCCCTAATTAATCGATCAGATAGGAATGTTGCCTGGGGGTGTGGAGTCCAGGACTCTGTTCACTGTTCTGTCACCCTCCTGCTCTAAAGGCTTCCTGGGCACCCCTCTGTCCTCCCTGGGGCTTCAGTTTGTTCACCCACCAAATAAAGGAGATTAACTTGAAAGTCGCTGGGGATTCTTCCCACTGAAGCCTATGAGATTTATGCAGGGACACCCTCCCAGTGCCTGCTAGGCACTTGAATGCAGATGGTACCAGGTATGCATTTATCTGCTTGACGTGTCATTGAGCAAAGCCCACGCACGTTCTAGCAACACAGTCTGCCTCAGGAGACGTCTGAATTGGAAGTTTCATTCGCACCTTGATGGTGACGTTTTGCCTACAGCTAGGGATGATTTGGCCCTTGGAAATCTTGACCTACATGTTAGGGGGCAATGACAGGATAATTGATGTTCTTGTGCCTTCATGAGGTTATCAGTCAGCCTCAGGAATGAGTGTGCCACCAAGAAATGGCGATTTTCCCCAGGAAAGCCTTTTCCTTTGAGGGGAAGCAGGGGGTTCCTTTTTCTTTTGGGGCAGGTGGAATCTAGGTTTTAACCCTCCTTGTGGGACCCACTCCAACATCCAGATTTCAAGTCAAGCCAAATGTCCCAGTACGAAATAACTGGAAGTACCCAAGATCTGGGGTTTGTGAGTCCTTGAGAGCATACGTCCTAGGTTATCAACCTCCCCTCGCTGTGTATCCTAGTATAGTGCTACACTCACAGAAGATGCTCAGTAATGGACCTACTTTACCTTGTTGTTCCCAGGCTCTTCACTCTTTGGGGCCTTTGCATGCATCCTGTCGAGTTGTCTGCAGCATGCTCAGTTGATAAGAAGGACTGTTTTATTTTAGCTCTAATAAGGAGGATAATGCCCAGGTTGGACAGAGCTCCCCAGACTTTGGGATGTGTACCTCTCTCAGATTATTTGATGATTGTCTAGTTGGGTCCTGGGGGATGAGGGGCAGTTGCCTCTGAAGAGAATAATTGACTTGGTTAACTATCCTGGAAATGAATTATTTTGAGGCCAGAAATGAAGCTAGTCTTAGTACTGGAGGAGGGAAAGACTTATTTTTTTCTCTTGGGCTGTTTGAGATGCCTCCAGATTCTGAGATACAGAGATCGGGGTTAACATCCTGGTTTGTCTGGGACTGTCCCAAGTTTGAACACGGGAAGTCCTGCATCCCCGGAGATTCCTCAGTCCCAGGCCAAGTGGGACAGTTGGTCACCCTACACAGAGATGCCTGGGTGGTTCCAGCATGGGGAACAAGTGCCAACACTGAGGCAGGACAGAGCAAGGGAGCAGATACAGAGGCCCTTTCGGTCATCTGCTGTTGGCTGGGAGGGGTGGAGGGCTAACAGGTGATCACGGTGGAGGCCATAGCAGTGGCCAAACACAAGCCATCTCTGAGACAAATGACTTTTAGAAGACCTGACATCTGGCAAAGAGGCTTGTCAGGACTGATTTTTTTACTCCAAAAGCCTGAGTGGGGCCTTAGGGTGGCCAGGGAGGCCTGCAGTGATCAGCTGAGTGGCCATCTCAGAGTCACTGGCAACAGAGGCCGCCTTATAGCCAAAAAGCTGGCCTATGTGTCTGGAGCACAACTAAGTCCCCAGGAAAATCTCAGATTTTCAGTGGGTTCACTGGGATAGGGTGCTAAATGCAGCCAGATGCCGGTAGGAGCTCAGCTCTGACATGAGGCATGAGAGAAGTTTCACGCTAACTTTGTTCTGGGCTTGTACAGTAGGCTGAATAATGGCTTTCCCCCTTCTCCCCAAAGGCATCTCATCTTAATCCGCAGAACCTGAGAATGTTAGCTTATGAGGATGGCAAAGGAGATTTTTTGAAAATGTGATTAAATTAAGGATATTGAAATGGGGAGATTATCCTGGGTTATCTGGGTGGGCCGTTAAAGTAATCACTCATGTCTTTAGAAGAGGGAGGAAGGGTCACAGAAGGAAACTGGAAAGGTGATGTGATGCAGAAGTAGAGGTGGAGGGATGTGCTTTGAAGCTGAGGCAGGGGCCACAAGCCAAGGAATAAAGGTGGCCACTAGAAGGTGAGAAGGCAAGGACCCTTCTCGCACAGCCTCTAGAAGGAACCAGCCCTGCTCACACCTTGACTTGAACTCAGTGAAACTGATTTTGGACTTCTGACCTCCAGACCCATAAGAGAATATATTTGTTTTCACCATAAAGTTTTGTGTGGATTTTTTTATAGCAGCAATGTGAAGCTAATATTGCTGATGAGTTGGGACTCAGAGCTGGGTATGTCTTATTTCCCACATTTGTCTTCATAGGACACCTCATAGGCTGAGAAAGTGGGAGAGAACACAGAGATCCTTTTCAGTGTAACTTCCTGAGGAACAGGCTGCCCAGAGTTTTAGACCAGCACCTAGAACAGGACTTAAAACATGGTAGTTGCCCAAACAAAATTTGCAAAGTGAATGAATACTTTCAGTCTGGTGACTGAATGGGGATAGCTCCGAAAGGAGAAGAAATGCCCACCAGTCATGACCAACATGGACTATCACTGAAAATCCTGGGTCCCAACCCCAAGAATGCCCCTCTTTGGACCCAAAGGCTTCAGGGTGCCTCACTGGATGAGTCAACTGGTGAAGGACTGCCAGGTAGTTTAACCAAAACTTTGAATACATTCAAAAATTTCTCAGCCACGATTTACTATACAACATAAGAAGATTATTAAAAGTCCCTGTTGTTATCTCATATTTTACATGGTGTCATGTGACCTTTATTCATTTGTTTTTATTTTTTTTTAAGTTTATTTATTTTTTTGGTAATCTCTACACTCAATGTGAGGCTCAAATTCATGACCCCAAGGTCAAGAGTTGCACACTTTTCCAACTGAGCCAGCCAAGCACCCCTATTTCAGGGAAATGGGAACTGGCTTTAGGAAGCCACAGGATCCCTTCCCTACTTGCTGCCCAGACACCTAACCTGGGGAATCTGCTGGCTCTTGAAAATGAACACATATCCACTCTGGAATTTGGCATAGAGATTAAAATTGTTTTCAAAAACTTGGAGGAACAGATTATTTTGTTAAAGAAAAAAATTATTCCTCTTACTAAGAAGAGTTTTGAGGAAAACAACATTGTGTCCAAGGTACCAACTTCCTCTTAAATAAAATTAGGGAGGCATTCTTTCCTCTAAACCTTTGCAACTAAGGTGGAAACATGCAGGTTTGGATTGATTCATCACAAATCTGTAAGAGGAGCATCTAGAATACCCAGCAGCTATGTGAGGGCACCTAGGGGCTCATTCTGGTTATTGAGAGAGAGGTCTGCAGTGTTGCAGAGGGGCAGTCAGGGGCTCCTCTGACCTCTGGTGATGGAGTTCCCACCGTTTTTGTCCTCGGTTGGTTGTGACCCATATCCACCAGGCTGGACACCCAGAGGACACAGACTAGCTGTGCCTTGTCCACTTGTGAGCTCTGCAGTGCCCATTCCTGGACTTGGCATAAGTAGATGTTCCATAAATGCTTACAGAATTTCATTGAATTTTCCCTGCAGCTTGGGTAGTAGATACTTACATGGCAAGCCATATAGTTCTGTTGGTAAAAGCTCTTCCTTCTCCTGGCCTTCTCAAAAGTGAGATCTGTGGAGGAGAGCATGTGTCACTGTGGGCCCTGGGCCCCAACCAGCCAACACCATTGACCCCTGGGCTGTTCAGTCCATGGACTCACCCAGAGGCCCAGAGTCACCTGCTCCAAACAAATGGGAAGTTGGCTTTCTCTTTCTTCCTCTCTTTGATCCCTTCCTTCTACTTATACTAGTGGAGCACCGAGTTGACCAGTCAGTGTTCTAGGTGCTGAGGATACAAGACAGGCAAGGACCTTGCTTGGAAAGCACTTAATTGACATACACAGAGAAAGAGGTTCATCTTTACTTCTCAAACAGATAAGCTAAGGGGACTCTATTACAAATTGCCCAGAGGAGTGGATGTTCACTAGTGTGAGGCTTCTGATATCCTTTTCTTCTTCTATTTGATGACATATACCCCACACTTTATTTGAATGTCCACCCTTCCCCTGTACAGCCCCTGCACTTTCCCACCCTCCCCAGCTGCACAAGCAGGCCTTGATAGAGCGAAGTGGTCAGCATGTCCCATCTACCTGGCCCTAGCAATTGGCTAATGGTTGGACACTGGACCCAATCTGGGTTACCCAGACCAGAGGGACTTTTGATGCATCCCTGGGAAGATGATTTCTTGATCATATGGAAAAAGGCCCACTGACTCTTCTGGATGGTCAAACTGTAGGCTTGGGTTTGGGACAGCTTTGACCTCTTACTGTGTTAGGTGTGGCTAGGCTGGGGTGAAGCCAATAGCCAGAGGCAGCCAGGCCTGAGAGAATCCCAGAGCAGTGAAGTCATCGCCTGGCCTGAACCTCAGCTGGAGCCTTGGCCACCCCTGGACTCTGAGGTCATGTGAGCCAATCCACTCTCTTTATTGTTTGCATTAGTTTGGATTAGGTTTTCTGTGTCCTGCAGCTGAGAGCATATTAGCTGATTGACTAAAGAGGAATTTCAAATCTGGTTGTAAGGTCAAGACTGAGGCAGTCTGAGTTTAGGGGAAAGAGGGACAGGCCCTGGTTAGTGACCCATTCAAAGACCAACAGCTCAGAAGAAGTGGTTAAGGGGACCTGAATATGGACTGAGGAACCTAGGCAGGTGGGGTAGGGAGAGGGCTAGTGCTGAGTTCCTCACCCCAGCCTTGGCTTCCAGCTCCCTTAATTTAATTCCATCTGACTAGTAAATGCAGAGTGCAGTCCACTTAGAGAAATCAGAGCAGCTGCCACTTCAAAGCAGGAAAGATGTGTGTAGGTGGGTGGGGAGGAGGCGGATAATTATGCAGGGAAAATAGTTTTCTTGATATTCTTCTGGAAATGTGCATGGAGCACAGGGAGCAGCAGGAGAGATGACAGGAAAGGGAAAGTATATTAGTAGAGGATGTGCATTGTGCCTCCAAAGGGGCATAGGATGGAGTGTGCCATACATCGCTTGCTTATCTGACCACAGCACCCTTTACGGGGAGCATGTGAGACTACATGAGAAATCGCCAGATACGGGACTTCAACCATGAATGACTAAAGGATTTGTTGGGAAGGACTGAGTCCTCCTTTTGTGTGTGTGTGTATGTGTGTGTACAACACGCTGACTCTTCCTCATGACCAGTGGGGCTGGGTGCCATTGCATTTCACACCTGGATTTTGCATGCTCTGGGGAAGAAGGAAACTTGTGCCTAACAAGAGAGGAAGCCGCAGTGTGCTAGGGAGAGCTAGGAGCTCTATGTGCCATCTCTTTGCCCCCTCAGGGGTCAGCCCACAGATTCCACATACCCTGCATGCTTTGAGCGGCAGAGAGACACCACCAAACTTTGAGAAGCAGCTCTGAGTCTGTGAACATTGGATGCCAGTAATTATCCAGCTGTGAGTAAGCTGAATGTTTCTTAGGGCTATTTCTGTGTAATTATAAATATTTGAGGATATTAAACTCCCAGGTTACACATTGAGGATATTATTTGAGCAATGGCTGGCTGCAGAGCTGAAAATGCAAACATCCTTCCATTTCTCCCTCTTGGAGCACTTAGAATATTTTATGGGATTCACATGAAAAAAAAGTTTCAGTTGAGAAAAAAAAAACCCTAGAAGCAAAGTCAGTTGCTAATATTTCTAAATAGCTCTAAATCAAAAAAAGAGGAATGTGACCACTTTACTTAATTGTGGTGGGTTTGTGATGCATTTTCTCTATGGGTTAGGAAAGCAATTACCATCAAACAACCTACTTGTGCCTCCGTTGTGATAAAATGTTCCTTCTAATGGGGCTGACATGCCAAGCAGAGGGCCTTTTAAAGCACTTAATGCTTCTGGAAGTGTTCGCACGTGTAGGGCTCCTTGGCGTGTGCTGAGAGCCCATGACTGGCTCCCTCCAAGGATGTTGTGGTGCAGGGGCTTCTGAGTGGAAGATAGGTCCTTTGAAGCAGCAGCTGAGGTCTGGGGCACAAGCAAGGTCTCCGCTGTCCTGGATCTGTCAGGTGTCCCCCATTAAGCTTTGGGACCTGTCCAGCCTCCTACCCTCATATGCTTGGTCACCCTATCCTCTCCATCCATCCCCCGAAGTTTCATATCTCCTCACCTGCTCCCTATCTACATTCCTCCCACCTTGGAAAACAGGAACCATCTCCCACAGACACATATACAACCTATTCTTCCATCTTCTTTGAACCTATCCCCTCCTGCTGCAGCTTCCCCATAGTCCCTGGGGGTTGCCACTCATTCTGCAGACCCCCAGTGTTCCAGGAGACTGTGGCTCCTGTGCCCTTGAGCAACAACCCCCCAAGCCTTTGAGGCTCCTATATGTTGTCCCCTCTCTTCCCAGCCCTTGCTCTGGGCTGTGGCTCACCCTTTCTCACCTCAAAGAACTGCCTTCATCTTGGGTAAATTTAACAGGTGTGAGTTGGCCCATCACGGGGGCCAGGTCACAAACTTTCCTGATGCTCTTCCACGTCCAGACCTGACAGTCTTGGCCACTAGGTGGCACCTCGGCCACAGTGAGCACCCTCTCACTCCTTCACCCTCTGTTCCTGTAGAGGCTTCTGGTCCCCAGCCCCGGGGTTTTTGCGCGGCCTCATCTCTGGCTGAGACCCTGTGGCCATCCCTCTGCCTCCCTCTCAGGCCCCTGAACCCCATCATCTCCATCCCTCAGCCCCGGTGCTGCCGTCTAAGATCCGTTAAGCAGCCCGGAGAGAATTATGACCCTGCAGCCTCCCTTGCCCCTACCCCACCCTGGCTTCGGTCCCCAGTTCCTAAGGTCACAGAGAGACGCCCCTAAAGACGTGCTGTTAAAAGTTCTTTAACGTAAAATAACCGGGACTCTCCTCCCCCATCCTCCCGCCCCCAGTAGATGCTGGCGGCCGTCAGGGGGCGTCTTCAGAGACACTAGGGCAGCATCACCGCTTGCTTCCCAGGGGCGTGGTGGGCGCGGCGGGAGGAGAAACAACATCGGTTCCAAAGCTCGAGGTCCTTACCCAAAGGTGGGATTGGATTAAGCGGGACCAATCCGGGAGACTGCGCTCCCCTGACGACGCTTCAGCGGCCCGCGCCGGGCCCCTTTCCAGCTCACCATCCTTGGATGAGGGAGCGAGAAGAGGATTCGGGACGAGGAGGGCAAATCCATGTGGACCCAGGTCGCGGCTCGGGCCAGAGTTCTCTGCCCAGACACTAGCGGGCCGCCTTGTTCCCGCAGCGCGGGTCCCGGGCGCCCCCTGGAGGCTGTGCGCTCAGCCCAGACTCGGGTGTATTGCGCCCACGAAGAACTTCCTGCCCATCAACTAGAAGAATAACCCCTATAAAAATGAACAAAGGACAGGAACATAAACATTTGAAATGAAATACAAATGCCCAATAAAACGTTAATCTGACGTTTACATAGGCAGGATGTTGTAAGCCATTACATACTTCAACTCCTTTTAATCTCTAAGCGACACTGCTAGGGAGAGGCAGAGTACTCCACTCTGTGAATGAGTAAACTGAGGCACAGGACTTGCTCAAGCCCACACATAAAGTGACAGGGCTAGGATCTGACCCAGCAGCCTGACACAGAGTCTATGGCCTTACTCACTACATTAGACCAACTCTCAAAATATGAAAAATATACACTGGCTAAAAAACAAAGGGTAAATTAAAACAATTCATTCAATAAACTTATTCTGCAAGTATTTACTGGATGACTCTGTGAGCCAGGCCCTAGACTGGGTGGCGGGGAATGGATACCAAAACACACAAAACATTAAACTTACATTTCAGTGGAGAGAGACAATAAATACACATGAAACTCTAGTCTAGGGCAAGTAGGATAAGTGCTTGGGGAAAAATAGCAGGGTAAGGAGGAAAAGGAGGGCTATTTATTTATTTATTAAGAATTTATTTATTTATTTTGACAGAGAGAGAGATCGCAAGTAGGCAGAGAGGCAGGCAGAGGGAGAGGAGGGAGCAGGCTCCCTGCCGAGCAGAGAGCCCGATGCGGGCCTCAATCCAAGGACCCTGAGATCATGACTTGAGCCGAAGGCAGAGGCTTTAACCCACTGAGCCACCCAGGCACCCAAAGGAGGGCTATTTAAATCAGATAATCAGATCCTTCTTTTTGAGAAGGTGACACTTGAGCAGAGATCTAAAGAAAGTGGAGGAGAGAGCCTTGCGGTTATCTGTGAGGAGAGTATCCCAGGGAAAGCAAGATCCCTAAGGCCAGGCTGAAGGCACTGTCTGCATAGTCAGCAAGAGGTGGGGGGGCGCTTGTCTAACTACTGTGGTCCATTGCCTATGCCCAGGCATTTGGGAAGGAAATCTTGCTTGCTAACCATTCAGTGGGGGTGATGCTCTGGGTATTCATTCACTTCCCTGCAACTGGCCCCATATGACAATTGTCCCTCTGAGTCTCAGCAGAAGGTGGGATGATCTGGGGAAGTAGAAGGGAAACTAATGTATGGATGAGGATAACTGACCCAGATTCCAGGTCTCTGGGCTAGGACAGCAGCAAAATTTGGCCCTTTAAATGTGTTGAGAGAGCTCAGTTGGTAAAGCGTCTGCCTTTGGCTCAGGTCATGATCTCAGGGTCCTGGAATCAAGCCCCAGGTTGGGTCTCTGCTCAGTGGGGAACCTACTTCTCCCTCTCCCTCTGCCTACTGCTCTGCCTGCTTATGCTCTCTCCCACTCTCTTTCTCTCTCTGTCAAATAAATAAAATCTTAACAAATAATAATAATAGGGCACCTGCATGGCTCAGCTGGTTAGGCAACTGTCGTCAGCTCAGGTCATAATCCTGGAGTCCCTGGATGGAGTCCCACATCGGGCTCCCAGCTCCACAGGGAGTCTGCTTCTCCTTCTGACCTTCTCCCCTCTCATGCTCTCTCTCACTCTCTCTTTCTCTCAAGTAAATAAATAAAATATTTAAAAATAATAATAATAAATAAGTATGTGGGGAGAGGTTTCATTACTGGGAAGACATCTAACCTTTACCCCAGACTCAGAGGGCAGCTTGCACAGAGGGCTGAGAGAATCTGGATGAGTACATCTGCACCTTCTAATGGGCCCAGCAGGATCCAGATGCTCTTGCTTCTGTGTTCCCTTCCCAGGTCTCTGTGGTCTTTCTTCCCAACAAGATCTTGGAGGCATCTGGAATTTTCAGTGAATGTCCCTTCCATGAGCTGCCAGTCTGTTGGCCCAGGGTAGGAGGGCCAGGCCTTGACGGTAGTCTGCATGGCCTCCTTTCCTCCAGAGACAGAAGCCCAATAATAAGGTCAGAGGGAGACCAGGTAGTCCTCTAGAGAAGGCAAACCCCATTCTTTCCCAGTGCATGCCACCTCCTCCTTACTGTGGCCAAAAGGCCATACTTTTCCCTATGAGTTTGGTCTGATTTCATCCATTTGAGATTAGATGAAGCACTCTCTAAAAATTGCTTATGGGGCACCTGGGTCGCACAGTCAGTTGATCACCTGACTCTTGGCTTCGGCTCAGATCATGATCGTGAGATCCAGCTCGGTGTTGGGCTTTGCGCTTAGTGCAGAATTGGCTTGAAATTCTCTCTTTCCCTCTCTCTCTGCTCTGCCCTCTGCACACACACACTCTCTCTCTCTCTCTCTCTCTCTGTCTCTAAAAACAAATAAATAAATCTTTTTTTAAAAAAAAAACTATAAAAATTGCTTATGTTTTATATGTGAATTGCCCTGTGGTTCAGTGTTGAAAAACTTCTGTTGATTCTTATGTCTGCCTGAGCTCTTTTGAGTCATCCTTGGACCACCTTAAGAAGGTGTGAGCTTGTTTTCAAGATGAACACTGGGGCAGAACCTGGAACAGAAGCAGCTGTGAGGAAGGGCTGCTCTGGGAGCCAGCTGGTATCTCCAACTGTCTCCCAGGGTCACACAGTCTCGGAGCTTACTCTCCTCTCCTCTCAACCAACAGCACCTTTGTCTCCTCCTTCACTCTGAGTTTCCTTTCCCTGTCTCCTAATTTCTGTTTCCCCAGTCTCCGCTTTCTCATATCTGAACATGGCACTGGGCTGAACATCTCCTGACCTCTCCGTCTCCTCCTTCCACCATCTGCATCAGCTACGAACCACCTCCTCCCTGGAGTTCCTTATTCATGTTGCCAAGCCAGCTCATCTATATTATGCCAAGGCACATCATCTATCTCTGGACAGTCGCATCTGGGTTCAATCAGTGGGGCCAAAAAGGGAGGGCATCAAGGTAGCCAGCACGAGGCTGTCCCTTCTGCCAGTGCCAATGCTGATGCAGGCACCGCCACACTGTCTGCTATGGTCCCAGATTAACTTTTTTATTCTGTTTACCCATGATTTTGTTTCCATTTTGACCTATGTTATTGTTGTCTAGAGGTCTTTTAAGGGTCCTTAAAAATTCCTCAGGCACCCAGCCTGTTTCACTGCAGAGGCTCCTACCCAGATGCCTGGCAGACTGGCAGAGGGAGGGTCATTCATACTTAAATAGGAAGTCCCTTCTTCCTCCCACTTTAGTCTCACCTTTCATCAAAAAAGGGAGGGGAGACCATATTTAATAAACACTATCCATTAGATTAAATCGACGGTCTCCAAATGTTGCATTTCTTCCAGAAACAGTATCTCTTGCCCTCACAGAAGAGCATGTGGTCAAGAGGAAATTGAATAAAGTCCTTTAATCAGCCACAGTAGTATTTGAATCATTTAATTTAGGATCTGACAACCACAAATTACTTTATTTTCCAGGCCAATTTTAGCCGACCAGGATAGCTGGCCTACTCTAACTCATGCTTAATAAATCACTCCCTTGCCTGAACGTGTGAAGTTTGGGGAAGAGATTTTTCTGGAGCTTTTCAAACATAATCATCAGCAATCCCCTGTGCTCTGTGTCCTTGGCCATGCTCCCTCTGCTGGCTTTGTGGCTGTAGAGTGAAGCCTCCAGCTGAGAGAGCCCGGGACATGAAGCCTGGAGCTGTCACCTCTGGGCCTGGGCTCTTTGTTCCCGGCTCCCAGTTCCCATGGCTCGGGCAACAAGCCCAATCAAATTAGACACAAGCTGCTTATTGCAGCTCCACCTCTGCCGCCTCAGACTTTTCAACCCTTGCCGAAACCCCTTCACTGGAAAAAAATGAAAGAGGAGCTTCTGATTTCAAATAACACCAGTGGGACACCCCAAATGTGGCCTCTTCCAGAGCCACATTAAATCACCTGGGAAGTTCCCGCAAAGGGCAAAGTGCAAGATGTCTCCTTCAGATCTAGTCTAGATGCCAGTGTGTCTGAGGCCCTGGCAGGTGCCTCCCCTGGCCACCCGCCAGACAGAGCTGGGCTGAGGAGAACCCATGGGACTTCATTCTGTCCGCACTGCAAGCTTTAGCCGTGTGTCTGTACAAAGGGCTTGCCTTTAGGCCACTCTGCTTATGTTGCTCATTTCTCTCCATTGATTCTGAAGAGACAAAGTGGTAGGAAGGAGGCTGAGGAGACAAGACCCGGTGCGTGGCTTTCTTGAGGGCATGTTACTTTCCTGGAGATATAGTACTGATAAGTAAGTAGCATTAAGAGAAGAAGAATCTCATGTGGGTCAGTGCATGCAGGGAATTGTAAATTTTATTTTATTTACTTTTTAATTCTTTTTTAAAAACGATTTTGTTTACTTATTTGACACTTATTTGTGCTCAGAGAGTGAGCACAAGCAGGGGGAGAAAGAGAGGGAGAGGGAGAAGAAGGCTCTCTGCTGAGCAGGGAGCCCAATATGGGCCTCATTTCCAGGATCCTGGGATCATGACCTAACCTAAAGGCAGATGCTTAACCCACTGAGCCACCCAGGCTCCCTGGGAATTGTAAATTTTCATGAAGAGTTTCTGTCTTAGTCCAGGATGTGTTGATGTGAAAATAGAACCATCAGCACCCAAGGTTATAAGGGGAAGCACGTACCTTCAGAGACCTGGGAAATCTTGGGATGGAGCCAAATGTGAGAGCCCTCTGGGCCTCCTGGGAACTGTATGACCACAGGCAGCATCTCCTGGGCACAGACCTGGGCTCTGCACCTATCTCCTGACTCTCGGCACCCCTCTCTGCAGATAAGAACATGGCTCTGGGTTCATCTGGTCATGACACTTGATCCAGTACTTGGAGAGCCACCATCTACCAAGAAAACCCTCTCTGGCCCCTTTGTATTGCGGGGGGTATCTCCAGGAACAGAGTGCCCCATGCACCCTTGTCAAAGTCCTGGGCAGCTGTAGGGGCCACTGTGCAAGATACGTGTTTGTCAGGAGACCCCACCTGAAACTTGTCTAAACAGGAGCCACCCATACTTAAGAATGGGTGCAAAGATGGAACTCTGGGGGAGAGCTGCTGGAGCCCCTAATCCCTCACATTGTTACCACCACTGTCTGAACCCCCACCACAACCCCAGGCCTGACTTATCTAATTAAACCTTGACTCTGCCATTCACCCTTGTGTAACCCGGAGCCCCTTTCTTAATTTCTGATGCTTGAAAGTGAAACAGCAAGAGCAGGAATAGCTAGAGCACTTTCCTTCTAGAGTTGATGTGAAAATTAAATGAGATAGGAGTTCAGAAGCATAAACATTTGGGAAATAATAAAGATAATAAATCTTTTCAACCTAGATGCAACTGGAGATCATAGAAAATGTATATGAGTGTAGACTGGAGAAACGGTCTTATTCTAGAAAGATGAATATGTTTTGAATTGACACAAGAGTGAAATATATTTCATTGGAAAAAGTTAATTTATGTGTAGCCCTATATACATGACTCATAAAATATAAATATAAAATAGTTTGACTTGCCCTGGGTTGAAATTTAAGCTAAATCCCTGTATGACCCCTTTTTTTTACCCCTTGCCTGGGCAGTAGTTTTTGGCTCTTTCCTCCTCCCAGAAGCTTTCTTGATCAAGCTCCAAAACAACCCCATGCTGGTTCACTCATGTCAACAGCCACTTCTGGTCCACTGGAAACATACACTTATCTTTTTCCCTCATGATCTGCCCTTGCAGGCTGATCCCAATGAGGCTACTCTCCTAGCTGCACTGTGAAGACATTCGGCCAGCCTGTCTCCTGCCACTAAAATTTCTCTGACATAAATCGCCATAGTTCACCGTATCCCTGAAGCTCCAAAGGACATGTATTGAGCCTTCAGAGTGATCCCACAGAACGCCTTTCCCAAAGCTTGAGGTGAGGAAGAGGCATCTTTCACTGTCACCCTGGATTCATGGCCCCAACTCCTCGGATATGTCCGCAGAGCCCAGCACACTGCAAATGCTCAGATAATGGCGGCCATTCCAGCCTTCTGATCCTGCCTCCCAGGGCTCTGCCTCTCAGTGGCGACCTGGACTTGACTGCCCCCTTCCTAACACCTAAATCCTGATGGCAATCCTAGTCCTTAAGTGACACAGTTATTGAGAGGCCAAACGGAGATTCCACTCCAAGTCAAAATATTCTTTTCTAGTCTTTGCCAACTTCCTCCAGGGGGAACAATCTCTTTACTCCTACATTATGAGGATGGATGGGCGGGTGAGAAAGAGGAAGGTGTCCAGCCAGTCACAGAAATGTGATGGGTATGGCAGTGTCCCAAGCAAGCACCAGATAACCCCTACATTGGCTGCTGGATATTTTGTTCCATTAAGGACTTACTCAGGGATCTGTTGAGATAAGAATTACAAGGCCCCTTGCTCTGTGTGACCAAATGGACCTCCAGAAGTACCAGGCCTTGAGGCAAGATGAAAACCATTCCCCGGGAAACAGAAGAAGAGGAGGCTGGTGAGAAGAAAATAATGAAGATGGGGAGAAAGGGAGGACCCTGAAGTCAGAGATGCCTTGGGGAGAAATCCTGGGTTTGAGGATTAGCCCAGAAGCCCTGAGAGAGGGGTCTGTGTCCTGTTCTCAGAGTGACCCAGGAGGAGACAGATGATCTGGAAGGCCAGGTGGGGCCCCAGGAACAGCCACACCAGCAAGCCCATCTCAGATGATTAAAAATGGCTGCAGATAAATTTAACTAAACATGAGTAATGGGGACACAAAGGGGAAGTGAAGAGAAATAGAATATTTTAGCAACATAAGGAAATGAGAAGAGAATGACTTTGCAATGAAATGTCAAACTTCTGTGCCTGGAGGAGATGTAATCTGGTCATTGCAGGCTCAAGGGAGTGGGGGAGCCTGTGATTATTTCAAGCAAATTTTTAATTCGCTTTAATTTAATAACATATGGCCAAATTCCTTTGTGGCAGTGTCAGGGGGGATAGAAACGGGAGTCAGGGAGTTGCCTGGGGTGTTTATTTTTGTTGTTTCACGAGGAGTTCTGTGTGTATTCATCTAACCCTCCTTCTGTATCCAACCATCCGCCCATCCATTCATTCAGACAGTAAATGTTAAAGCCTGAGGACTAAGAAAACAAAAGACAGCCCTGCCCGCTCCCACCCCCAGGATATCCTAGTCAGTTGGGGAAATAGGTGAACAGAGAGTTATAGTATAGGACCACATTCTGAGTCTAACACTTGGTGTTCATTAGAAGTTTGTGAATTAAAAAAAGAAGAAGTTTGTGGATTGAGGGGGTGCCATTAGAAGTTTGTGGATTGAGGGTGGCTTGGTTGGTTGGGCACCTGCCTTCAGCTCGGGTTATGATCCTAGGGTCTGGGCTCCTTGCTCAGTGGGGAAACTACTTCTCCCTTTCCTCCCCACCCAAGCTCTCTGTCATTATCTCTGTCTCTCTCAAATAAGTAAAATCTTTAAAAAAAAAAAAAAAGTTTGTGAATTGAATGCACAATTGAAAGGGTGGTTCTGGGAAGGCACCAGAGAGGAGTCAACATCAAGCTGGGTTTTGAAGAATGCGTAAGTTTTCACCAGGTAGATAAGTAAGTTGTGAGCAGCCCAGGAAGAAGGGACCACATGTAGCAAAGGAGAGCTGCTCATGGTCATGGAGCTGGAGGAGATTGCCCAGGGAAAGGGGACAGAATAAGAACAGGAAAACGACAAGAGACAGAGAATCAGTGGACTTCAGATGGGGAATAACACTCTCAAAAAGGCAGGCTCTGAAGACCTAAAGCCCACCCTCACTGAAATCTCTACCCCAGCCTGGATGCCTGTTCATCCTTCGAACCTGAACCCAAGCATTATGTCCCCCAAGAAACATTTCTTGCTGATTCAGGCTGGGGTGAGTACCCCTTCCCCATGCATGCTTCCAGTACACCTTTGCCACCAGCTCTGTCACTGCCGATCCCACCCCCATATTGGGTTAGCTTGTCTGTATGCCTGCCCATCTCCCAGCTGAGGCTGTGAGGCCCAGTTCTGATGATGCCCACCCCCAACACTGGTGCCTCCCTGGATTCTAGCCAGGCTGTGCCGTCCATCTCATCCCAAGGATTGCCTGTCCAGAGAATTGGCCCCAGAAGCTGAGGGGTGCTGGGAGGTGTGGCTGAGAGGCAGGTGTTTTAATTTACATCATGTTGGACTTTTCTGCTCTTCCAGAGACTATGGAGTGCCCCGGGTAAGAACGCTTTTTAAGCCTCCAGGATCCTGGCTGGAAGGGGTGGGTGGTTAGGACTCCTGGGTCTGGGAGACAAAGCCACAGAAGCCCAGCCCCAGTGCAGAGAAGCTGGAATGGCTGAAGAGGTCAGGTGAGGGCCTAGCCGTAGAGGGACCCATAACAAGCCACCTCCCGAAACAGAGCTGTGCCCAGTTCCTTGCCAGAGGGAAATGAAAGAGCTGTAGGTGCCCTGGAGGTCCCAGTTGCTAGGCGGCAATGGAGGCTATGCCAGTTGGTGGGTCTCCATGGTAACCACAGAGCCCTAAGCGCTGTTACCCCCAGATCACCATAGGGGGGTATAAGAAAGGCCCAAGGTGTGGCATCCCAGGAGCTAGTGGAGGATGGCAGTCAGCTCCAGGCAAAGGTGCGGGCTGGGATGAAAGACCCAGCTGACGTGCGCTTCCACATTTTCTCATCTCCCCTCAGGTCACACCTGCACAGTTTGAGCCAGGCATAACAGTTGTAGGAGAAAAATAAAATGGGGCTTTGGATCCACCAAACCAGATCTTTCATTTTACAGATGAAACAGAACCCACAGAGGGAAAGACACTTATTGGTGACTACACAACTGCAGTCCTGCAAATAGAGCTGAAGAGAAAATGGAAAAGAAGAAAATGATGCAAATGACAAAGACCTCATCTACAATGTATTCTATTGTTTAACTTATCACTTCAAAATTTAAATTGATTTTAACCCCAGCATTCACCTGATGAGTTAAAGAACAGCACAGTGCCATTTAAAACTTACGAATCTCCTTCAGCTGATCATATGCATCTTTTTCTTCCTGTGCCATTTCCTTTTTTCTCCAAGTAGCATCTTTCCTTCTCTGGGCTTCTATTTCATCCTTAAAAGGAAGGAGCTGGCCTAGCTGATCTCAAAGCCCATTAGTCTTTATAATAAAGCAAAGCCTTCATTTCATAAACTCAGCCAGGTTGACTGGGCACACGTTTACTAGGCATACAAGTGGGTAAGATCCTCTTGGGACTACAGTCCACTTGGCAGTCAGATGTCTCTTTAACTGGCCCCCTGGCAGGTTCAGTCTCAGGACAACCTAGCCTAGGTCCCTTGGATTAATGTATGTGATTGGAATGTTAGAGAACATTAGCCATGAACAAAAAATCACCTTGTTGAGAATAATTGCAAATTAATTAATTTGCAAGTTTATTTTACAAACAAAAACTCAGGGGGACGCTTGGGTGGCTCGGTTGGTTAAATATCTGACTCTTGATTTCAACTCAGTCATGAGCTCAGGGACAAGAGACTGAGCTCAGCAACCGACTCCGTGTCAGGCATGGAGCCTGCTTAGGATTCTCTCTCTCCATCTTCTTCTGCCCCTCCCCTTACCTCACCTCCACCTCTAAAAAAAAAACAAACAACAACACAAAAAAACCCACCAAAAAAAGCCAAAAAAAAAACCCCTCAGAGACACAGTTAATCAAAAATTATGATGTGACAATAATCTTTTTTAAAAAATCATTTATTTATTTATTTGAGAGAGAGAGTGAGTGAGAGAGAGCATGAGAGGGGAGAAGGTCAGAGGGAGAAGCAGACTCCCTGCAGAGTTCAGAGCCCCATGTGGGACTTGATCCCAGGACTCCAGGATCATGACCTGAGCTGAAAGCAGTGGCTTAACCAACTGAGCCACCCAGGCACCCCTTGACAATAATCTTATTATGATTTCTAGTCCCTCATCATTTCTTGCCCTCCTTCCATATCCTATCTTTGGCTCATTTTGTCTACTTTTGGTTTCTAAGCAGAGTCCCTGTGTTTGGCTGGAAAACCCTCAGATGCCATTAGCATCGTGGAGCACCTGGTAGGGTCAATCTTCCCACACAGTTAACCACATCCCAGCCACTGAACACCTTGTCTCAGATAACAAAGGTATCTGGGGAAAAGCTTCCTTGAAGAGACATTTTTCATGACTCCCAAGCCCACGAGGAGAGTGGGACCAGGCCACCAGGACAAAGATGGGATACTAGGATGCACTTGGGGCTTCACTGACAAATGAAGAGACTTGATAAACAAGGGGGCAAGTGACTGGTGAGCAAGGTGACTGAGCCAGAAGCCGAAGTGAGATCTCCCAATACCTGGCTTTTGCGACCCTTGCAGGGACCTCATTGCCCTTGAGATGACACCACTTGGGATCAGCCTGAGTCACCATGGCTGGGATGGAGCAAGAGTCTATGGGTCCCTTCAGTTCAGTGCAGGGGAGCAGGATAGCACCAGGGAGTTTTTGTGAGGAAATCCAGAGCAGCTCAAGCTCAGAAAACGTGGGCTTAGAAAACATAGGTGTTAGGTGAAATTTTGTTGAACTTAAAAACATTTTCCGGGGCTTCTAGAGGCTTCAGGCTTGACTTGAGGGTAGTTGGCAAGGTGGTCCAGAAACTGCAAACTAATGTTCGCATTATTGTTATGCAGATGACTTTGCAGGAGTAGAGAGTCCTAGTGGCCAGCAGGTGGCACAAGAGCCCAGCGCTCCGCAGACTGACGCCTGAAGTTCTCAACTGTAGCAAGTGTTGGTCTGATGTGAGGGAGAGGACCCGGGCGCTAAGAACTCGCTTTCCTTCCCGTGCCACTCGAAGCTCAGCCTCAGATGTAGCAGTAGATAACTGAAGGTAGGCAGCCTCCACTCAGCGCCTCAGTTGTGTCCTCCCAGCCCCAGAGTGCATGGAAGACAGGGGTCACGAGTTCCCTGTTGGTCCAGTAATCTCTGGGTCTCTGGCTGAACCGAGTCGGATCTGGGGGAGCTACCTGCCTCAGGTACCACTTGTTCTAATTCTCGTGGAAACCAGGGGATTGAAAATTGTTATGAACTTTTTAAAAAAGATTTTATTTATTTATTTGACAGAGAGAAACACAGCCAGGGAGGGAACACAAGCAGGAGCAGTGAGAGAGGGAGAAGCAGGCCTCCCGCTGAGCAGGAAGCCCGATGCGGGGCTCGATCCGGGATCTCCAGGATCATGACCTGAGCCGTTGGCATCGCTTAACCAACTGAGCCACGCAGGCGCCCCTTTACGAAAGTTTTAAGGGACTTGAACTCGGATATTCCTGTGTTGTGGGGAAGGCCCCAGACAGAAGGCTTGGACCAACGGCGGGCCAAGTGAGAATTGGTCAAATCCAGGTGGATATTAAAGATTGGGCAGGTAAATGGGAGGCATTTGGCATTAACGACGGTCTTTTCGCCTCTGTTCTAGCTGAGACAAAATCCCGCTAAATATAGTGCATCCGTTTCCTTAGCAGAGGGGCGGCCTCCTGCCCACCGTGTCGCGGGGGAGTAAAGCGACTTTGGAGCACCTGGTGGTCCCCGCCGATCCTCCTGGGCCAGAACCTCAACTGGACGTGTGTGGTGGTCTTTTCAGCAGCAGTACTCCCAAGTCCCGAGCAAACGCCGAGATAGTTTTCATGAAGACAGGAGGGCGCCCTCTTGATTGGCTGGGAGGCTGGTTAGCGCCCCGCCCCACGCCCTCGGCGAAGCCGTCAACCCTCACCCAGATGTGGCCAGGCCTGGGAAAAGCTGGCCACTCAGCAGTCTTCGCCCTGTGGCCAGACGACGTCGGCCCGACGGGGATACCTTCAGCGGCAGAGCCGGCCACGTAGGGCCGCACTTCTGAAGGGAGACTGACTCTTCCCTCTCGGTGCCCTCGGGGGCCAGAACGCATTCCTTCAACGGAAAGAAGGAGACCATGTAAAAGAAAACTCAACTTTGCCTCATTTGGCAAAAGTCTTCCAGGTGAAAAAGCTGGCTTTCAGTGCTTCACCTACCACTCTTAAGTTGTAATTTTTGCTTCGTTTTTGCCCTCTGTGTATTCCTTACCAATGTTCCAGTGCATCAGTATATTGTAAAAGGTTTTAAAACGAGGGGCGCCTGGGTGGCTCAGTTGGCTGGGCGACTGCCTTGGGCTCAGGTCATGATGCCGGAGACCCGGGATCGAGTCCCACTTCGGGCTCCCTGCTCGGCGGGAAGCCTGCTTCTCCCTCTATCACTCCCCCTGCTTGTGTTCCCCCTCTGGCTGTGTTTCTCTCTGTCAAATAAATAAAATCTTTAAAAAAAAAAAAGGTTTTAAAACGATTCCATCTGGCATTAAAGTTGCTTAGCCACACCAGCAGAGATGTAAGTGCCTTTGTCAATTCCTTAGGGGAAACCGACCCATACCTAACTTGGGAGATCTGGCTTCACTTCATCCTCTTCTAGCTTTCTCAGTTCCTTCTCACACCCAGTTAGTTCTATAGCCACGTAATGTTGTGAGCTGCACCCCTCACCCACCAGGAGCTAAAGCTCAGTTGTTTTCCAGTGTATCCACTTACTACACAGTGAGAATTCGAGCTGCTCTCCTTACACACATCCTGTTCTCTAATTCCCTTTCCCTTTCTCTCGAAGGCATTGGGGGTAATTTATATCCCCCCCTTTTCCCGGGTGTTCTCAGTGTCTGAGAGTTTTCTTTCTCACATTCATCTTTGGGAGTCGGGGTAGAACCCTGCAATTCTCCCCTAGGCGCAGGGCTTGCCATTCTGAGGAAATCTTTTCTTTCCCATTCTAGTTTCCTTATAGAGCCTGAGAAAGAGGGGTGGTGTCTGGGCGACGGTTAGTAGCAATAAAGCAAACTCAGCATTCGGGTCCCGTTTTATAATACTTGAGTGTCTAGCCCCAAATGCTTTATCTTTCTTTATAATGCGAAAGATCTAAATCCTAAACTGAGTCCCGATTACCAATTTTGGGACAGCAGGAAAAGATTCCCTTATTCTCCTATTCCCTTAGACAGAGTAATAAGTGACTCTTAATAAGTAATAAGTATCTTAGTCGTAGTAGGCGTGGTCTGGGAATCGGAGTACAAACATTCAGTAGTGACCCATGGGTGAACATGGCATAGGAGAGGCAGCGGAAATAGCATCTTGTAATGAAGATGCGACGTTCCCTCACTCCTTTCACTGTCCTATTACTATAGCTGAAGTGAGTACGTGAATCGTATCTTGTTGATATGTTTACGTTTTTATTGTTGGCCTCGTCCACAGCAGTACACACTAGCTCCCCGAAAGTAGGGTCTGTTCTTTCCCATCTGCCGCTGAATCCTGGCCCTAGCAACATGCTCCAAGCACAGAAGAGGTGCTCAGTGCCTATTATTGGAATAAATATACCCAGGGTTATCCAAGCAAGACCTCGCACCCCACCGCAGCAACCTCCCAGGCTGCTTCTACTGGACCCACACGCGGGGGCCTATGGGAAGTGTAGTCCGCCACGGCCCCAGAGCCTAGAGGGACCGAGGCTCCGCGTGCGCAGGCGCACTTCCGGCTCTGCCCCGCCGCTGCGGCCATTGTCCGGCCCCAGTGCGGCTAAGGCCGCTTTGGGCCGTCCCTCCGCACTTCAGAATTGGAGAAAACTGAACCTGCAGAGGGTGCCGGAAGAGCTGGCTCGAGCCCTGGGTGGGCCGGAGGTCCCCAAACCCGGAGTACCCAGGAGGCGGTGATTCCGAGTGCGCGGGTCGAGGCGGCACCTCTCCGGGGCTTGGCTATCCGCGCGGCCGCGCCCACCATCCTGCGGGTGGGACTGGGCGTGGCCAGAGGACGGTGTCCTGGATGCCGAGAGCCTTTAATTTGGGACCGGGATGGGGGCGGGGGTGGATGGGGACGGCAGGCCTGGGTGCAGTCCGCGTAGCTCCTCAACCCACTCTGGGAGAAGAAGCTGAGGGGTGGAGGCGGGCCCGGCGCGGCGGGGAGGGGTGGCGGTTGCAGCCGGGTGAGTGGGCCCTGTCCTCTCTTCCCAGCCCCAGACTGGGAGACGGCCCCGGCGAGGCAGGAATGGCCCCGAGGCCTCCGACGGCCGCGCCCCAGGTGAGCAGTGCGTTCCTCACTTCCTCGGGGCGTCCCATCCCGCCAGGACCACGGGGTGTGTTCAGAGCAGTCATTGTTTTCCGCCTCTGCGACTGCCTTTCGTAGCTTGGTCATCTCCTCAGAGCCTGCCAGCCCTGCGAAACCCAGGATATCCAGAGCTGGGGGGTTTGGGCGTCCCCAAACGGGGCTGCACTGTGGGGCACCAGGGGGCAAACCAGGCGGTGCGGTTCTGCGGGAAGAGTTAAGAGTGAATGTGTCGGGAAGTGTCGCTGTTGAGATTCCTCAGTGCCAGGCCAATTCCTTGAACTATGTCAAGGTAGGGTGACTGGATAGAAAACTAAAGAAGAGGAAGTAACTGTTAGGGAAGGAGAGAGCAGCCCCAGCCTCTGACCCAGGGGCGGGCAAAGAGACCGCAGGAGCTGAAGAAGCTTGGCCAGGATTTGCCTTGAAAGAGGCTGGAGATGGGCCAGGAGGGAAAAAGTAAACATACAAAACAGGAAGGACCTGTCCCATAGCTTTTCGTGTTTTTTACCTTAACAAAGGTGTAATAGTGTATACCCCCACATGTCCAGCCTTCAGCCTCGTTAATATGAACCTGATTTTTTTAACTTATTTATTCTTGTGAGAGAGAAGGCATTTTTCTAGAAACGTCACAACTCTGAGGTTATGCATTGATTTACCTAGAGTATGTCGGTGAAAATATAACAAGGTTCAGGTGGTATTTTAATCCACACTGTCTTTAGAATTAAGGAAAAATTACAAAGTCTAGTTGCTAAGTGTGTGAGACTATCAAAATCAATCTGGGGCACCTGCCTGGTACAGTTGGTTGAGAATGTGACTCTTAAACTCTGGGTTATAAGTTTGAGCCCCACCTTGGGTATAGAGATTACTTAAAATTGAAATCTTAAAAAAAAAAAATCCTGATAAAAATACTGATTAGTAACGTCACATAGAAGCAGTTTACAGTAAATTAGGGGCACATGGGTGGCTTAGGTGGTTAAGCGTGGGACTTTTTATTTTGACCCGGGTCATGAGGTTGGGCTCCGTGCTCAGTGGAGAGACTGCCTGAGATTCTTTCCTTTCCCTCTGCACCCCCTCCCGTTTGCATGCATGTGTACTCTCTAAAATAAATCTTAAAAAAAAAAAAGTTTAAAAAAAAAAAAAAAAGTTTATAGTAAATTAAACATATAATGCCTTTATATCTTTTACTTCTTCTTGTGTGTTTTTGTTTTATAAGGGTGAGCCTTAAGGAGTAAAACAAGTAACAATACTAGAACAAGATAGTTATTTGGTTGGACATGAGCCAATCACTTGTCATCAGTTCCATTCCCTGTAAAGTGCTTCTTTAGCAGGCTGTGAGAATTAGGATTGCTTAACAAATTTAGCATCTTAGCATCTTGATCCTTTCAGTAGTTGCCTTTTTTCTTTTTTCTTTCTTTCTTTTTCTTTTCTTATTCTTCTTATTATTTTTTAAGATTTTATTTATTTGATTGAGTGTGCAGGAGCAGGGGGAGTGGCTGAGCGGGGAGATCCGGGTGGGGCCTGAGGCAGATGTTTGACTGAGCCACCCAGTTGCCTCAGGGGTTTCCTTTTTAATGGTGAAAGTGGATTTGTGTCCTGGGCAGTGAATATTAAGGACTGCTTTAAACTACACTTTGAAACCTTTGTTGCCCAAGTACGCTAGTTCAGTTATATTCTCTTGGAATGGCCTGACTATGGCCCTTGGGTTACCAGGCTGCAGGTAATGACCCTGGTGGAAGGACTAAACAACTGAACCTACAAAGGGGGTTTTTTTGGCCGAAATTTCCCTTTGTCTTTGAGTTTGGCCCTCTAGGGAATGTGAGAGATGAGTAATTGAGTCATGTGACTGCTTATCCTGGAGGTTAACTGTGTGGGGGAAGCCTCCTGCAGAAGGATCTAGCACGGGACAAGTGGTGTCGGGTGTTGTTTCTGAGGTCCAGAGGCTGCTGTGTGTACAGAGAGGGGAGAGGAAATTCTGCCCATGGGAAACATTCTGTGGAGATGTCACTTCTGAATACGAGCAGAGCCCAACAAGTGAAAATGAAGGGGGTGGAGATAGAGCTGATGGACTTGGTGGGTCAGTGACATTGGGAGGCAAAAAGATGAGGGGCATGTTCATGAAACAGTTGTCCTGTGTGACAGGGGATGTGGGCTACAGGCAGATGAGAAGGGAGTGTGGACGTTTTTCTCTGTGGCCCTGGTAACACATTCATTCATTCATTTATCTATTTATTCAGCCAATAACCATTGAACCTGTGTTGGGATACATTAGTGAACATTTATAATGATCTCTGCTTTTGTGGGGCTTATGTCCTAGGAAAATGAGACAGAAAAATGCAATAAATAACTTTTATGATATCCTAGAAGCTGACAGTACCAGAGGGGGGAAGAAGAGAGAGAAAAGTAAGGGGGATTGAGTAAGGGAGAGGGTGGCTTATGGTAAGGGTACGGCTTAAATAACGTGGTCAAGGTAAGCCTTATTCTTATTGAGATGGGGCCCTCTGGACAGACTGGCTGGAGATGAGGGAGTCCATGATACACAAGGTTTGGAGAAGAGTGCTCTGAGCAGCGGGATGTGTGTGTGTGGTGTGTTCAGGGAGCTGCAGCTGTTGTTGAACAGGAAACTAAGATGACTTTTTCTTAGTTTTAAAGATTGCTGTGAATGATGAAATGTAGGAACAAGGGTTTGAAAGAGCTCTCATGAAGAGGTGTTTGGGGGGTAGGATCTTCCTCTGGAATCTGGCTAACATACCTGAAGTGGCTCCAAAATGGAGGGGAACAGGAACAGAGGGAGTATACCCCTAAAATCCTTAGGATCTATAGGATCATTAGTAGCTCTATCTGCATAACGTTACATATGTTTCTCATTATTATATGCACTACACTTAGGAATAAAAAAAGGTGAAACCACCAGAACAGTAAGAAATGGGGAACTTTTTTAAAAAAGATTTTATTTGTTTATTTGAGAGAAAGGAGCATGAGAGGGAGAAGCGGACTCCCCACTGAGCAGGGAGCCCAGCATGGGACTCGATCCTGGAACTCCAGGTTCATGACCCCAGCTAAAGGAAGTCGCCCAACCAACTGAGCCAGCCAGGCACCTGAAATGGGGAAAATTTTAAAAGAAAAAGGCTACATATGGATTCTAGGTTTACCTTGAAGGGGAGGAAGTAGAGAGGGAGCAGGCTGTGGTCTCCGTTGACTCTGGATCCCAAGAGCTCTATGGTTAGGCTCATCAGGATGAACAGGCTCAGCCAAAGCTGGCTTAGGTCACTGGGACTCAAACAAGATGCTCCTGGACCCCCAGGGGCAGCCAAACCACTTGCTGAACCAGGTCAGGAATTTTTGTTTGTTTGTTTTGTTTTTTTAAAAGATTTTATTTATTTATTTGACAGAGATCAGAAATAGGCAGAGAAGCAGGCAAAGAAAGGGGGAAGAAGGCTCCCTGCTGAGCAGAGAGAGCCCGATGTGGGACTCATCCCAGGACCCTGAGATCATGACCTGAGCCGAAGGCAGAGGCTTAACCCTCTGAGCTACCCAGGCGCCCCCACATCAGGATGTTTGCAATCAGGAATGTTCAAGTTGCCTGTGTCTAGAGGTCCCCTTTCTTAGCTTCTTCCTGAGCTGCCTGGAGCTGGGCTTTAAGCCTCAGCCCAGACACACTTTCCCTTTTGTGCATTCACACAGCACCTATGCACAGCGGTCATAGTGCTGTTTTTATTTCTGAGGAGTTGTGTGTCTACCCATCTGTGTCTATACTAAGCTTTCAGCTAGCTCCTTTAGGGAAAGGCCATTTGTCTGCTTTCATCCTTTTCTCCAAAGTACACACTCTGTGAGTGTCAAAGTAGCAAACATTCCTAACTGTTTAACCCCAAGCAGTGATTTTTTCCTTTGTGTATTTTCTCCTGAACTAACAAAAACTATGTTTTTCCAGTGACAGTGACCCTAATTTTCTGATAAAATAATTGTGCAAAAAGTACAACTTTTGCTGAACTCTTTTAAGAAATTTTGTCCTTTTTAAAAATTTTATTTTCAATTTTTTAAAGGATTTTATTTAATTTAAGAGAGTGAGAGAGCTTAAGCAAGGGGGTCAGCTGAGGGAGAGGGAGAAACAGGCTCACTGCTGAACAGGGAGGCCCACATGGGGCTTAATCCCAGGACCCTGAGATCATGACCTGAGCTGAAGGCAAATGCTTACCCGACTGAGCCACCCAACCACCCCTTGTCTTTTTTTTTTTTTTTTAAGATTTTATTTATTTAGAGAGAGATGGTGAACAGGGGAGGGGCAGAGGGAGAATGAGAATCTCAGGCCGACTCCACGCTGAGCGCAGAGCCTGATGTGGGTAGGGCTGGATTTCATAACCCTGAGATTGGCACCTGAGCTGAAATCAACAGACACTTAACCGTTTGAGCCACCCAGGCTCCCCAAGAAATTTTGTCTTTAAGACAATGTTAGGATGTCAGAACCTATTCTTCTAAGACCTATTCCAAAAAAAAAGTAGGATTTCTCCCTCTCTTTTCTGTGTGTTGTACTAGTTTTATTAAAATATATCTTATCAGGGGCACCTGGGTAGCTCAGTTCATTAAGCATCTGACTCTTGATTTGGGGTCAGTTCATGATCTCAGGGTCATGAGATTGAACCTCATACATTGGGCTCCACGTTAGCACAGAGTCCACTCGGAGATCCTCCCCCCCCCCCACGCCTCCCTCTGCTCTCTCTCAAATAAATGAATAAAATCTTTTTAAAAATATGTATATATCTTATGAATGCATGTGAGCATATATATAATACACATTTTTTTAGTGTTTAAAGATTTTTTTATTATTATTATTTATTTGACAGAGAGAAACACAGCCAGAGAGGGAACACAAGCAAGGGGAGTGAGAGAGGGAGAAGCAGGCCTCCCGCCGAGCAGGGAGCCCGATGTGGGACTCGATCCCGGGTCTCCGGGATCATGACCTGAGCCGAAGGCAGTCGCTTAACCAACTGAGCCACTCAGGCGTCCCCACATTTTTTTTAAATAGAAAAAAAAGTCATTTGTGTTCGTTAGCACCTCTTTATTTGTTGTGATGAATTTTCTTCTTTTCTCCCTATGTATGTTTTCCCTTAAACATTTTAAGTTTCATATAATTTTTATGTGGATTTTTCTTCTGTTTTTCTTTTAAACACTTTTTTTTTCATAAGATTTTATTCATTCATTTGAGACAGAGCATGAGCAGGGGGCAGAGGCAGAGGGAGAAGCAGACTCCTTGCTGAGCTGGAAGCCCTACTTGCCGCTCAATCCCAGCACCTGGACATCATAACCTGAGGCGAAAGCAGATGCTTAATGGACTGAGCCACCCAGGTGCCCATAAAAAATACTTTTTTTTTTTTTTTTAAAGATTTTATTTATTTGACAGAGAGAAACACAGCCAGAGAGGGAACACAAGCAGGGGGAGTGAGAGAGGGAGAAGCAGGCTTCCCACTGAGCAGGGAGCCCAATGTGGGACTCGATTCCGGATCTCCGGAATCATGACCTGAGCCAAAGGCAGTTGCTTAACCAGCTGAGCCACCCAGGCGCCCCCATAAAAAATACTTTTAATGGCTGTTTTATATTGCTTTAAAGGCATGAACATACTAAAATATATTTAACTATTTCTCATAGGACATTAGGTTGTTGCGAAAATTTTTTGGTTATAAGTAAGACCGGGATAAAATTCTCTTGGTTACAGTTGATAATTTTTTTGAAAATACAATTAAAAAAAATAATCTACATCTGTGTTCTTAAGTGAACTAGCCCTTAGAGAAAGGAAGATCTTTCAGTGGTTTGGTGTCATATTTATTCTTAAGTTGTAGAAGCAGGTTTGCTTTTCATCTTTTTCTGCCTTTGATCTAGGATTTTTGTAGAGAGGATGATTTGGGAACAGTGATTTCTTCCTCAGTTATTAAGGTTTTTACTTTTTTGCATCAACATTGGTGATGTAGAATTTTAAAATTAATCCATTTCATTAAGATTTTTCACATTTCTTAACACCTGCTGTATATTTTACGGTTTGTTTATTCCCTTTAAAGTCATTTGTTTTGGGGCGCCTGGGTGGCTCAGTGGTTAAGCCTCTGCCTTCAGCTCAGGTCATGATCCTGGCGTCCCCGGACGATCCCCACATTGGGCTGCCTGCTTGGTGGGAAGCCTGCTTCTCCCTCTCTCACTCCCGCTGGTTGTGTTCCCTCTCTAGCTGTGTTTCTGTCTGTCAAATAAATAAAATCTTTAAAAAAATTTTTTTAAGTCATTTGTATTTGTTTTTGTTTTTTTTAAGATTTTATTTTTAAGTAACCTCTACACCCATTGTGGGGCTCCAACTCAGAACCCCGAGATCAAGAGCCGCACACTGCCCTGACTGCACCAGCTAGGTGTCCCAGTTGTTTCTTTTGTATACTAGATATGCCAGAGGTTTTTCTGTTTATCTGGTACTTAAGAGGAACCAGCTTTTGAACTGGGCTCTTAACATCATCATTTTTCTGTTTGCCCATGCTTTTTATTTTCCAAAAATGTAATATCTCTCTCTCTCTCTCTCTCTCTCTCTCTCTCTCTCTCTCTCTCTCTCTCGTCTCAAATGACTCCTAATTTTCCTTCGGTAAGAATGACCCAGAATGGGTGCCTGGGTGGCTCAGTCGGTTGGGCATCTGCCTTTGGCGTCAGGTCAGGATCCCAGGGTCCTGGGATGGAGCCACATTGGGCTCCCTGTTCTTTGGGGGAGCCTGCTTCTCCCTCTCCTTCTGCCTGCCACTTCCCCTGCTTGTGCTTTCTGCCTCTGTCAAATAAAATCTAAAAAAAAAAAAAAAACCAAAAAGAATGACCCAGACTCTATATTCATTGACTCAGCAGACATTTTTGGAATACCTTCTCTATGCCTGGCTGTTGTTCTTAACTAGGGTCACATTTCATTAGCAGTTGGGGGAAGGTGTCTGCTTCCTTTGTGAGGTCAGTAGGGCTTCAGTGAGGAAATTTAGTGAGAGGGTGTACATGAATGGCTGAGCTCGGTGCCAGGCCTGTGGTGAGTGTTCTCTGAATGTCAGCTGTTGCTCTTTATGAGTCACCTGAGGAGTTTTTTAAAGTTATCAGGGCCCTTCATGCATGGCAAGTTTTCTAAGTTGCTTTGATGATTCTGGACAATTCCACCATGCTTGGTCTTTGGAAAAAGAGTTTGAGAAAATGTTGAAGGAGAAAAACATGAATAAAAAGCTACAGTTCTAGCGGCACCTGGCCAGCTAAGTTGGTAGAGCATTCGGATCTTGATTTTAGAGTTGTGAGTTCAAGCCCAAGTTGGGGGTAAAGATTACTTAAAAAAAAAAAAAAAAAAGCCTAGGGGCGCCTGGTTGGCGCCTGCCTTCAGCTCAGGTCATGATCCTGGAGTCTCAGGATCGATGCCCACATCTGGCTCCCTGCTCGGCGAGAAGCCTCCTTCTCCCTCTCTCACTGCCCCTGTTTGTGTTCCCTCTCTAGGTGTGTTTCTCTCTGTCAAATAAATGAATAAAATCTTGAAAAAAAAAAAAAAGCCTGTATACTTAAAACACAACAAAGCAGAACACCACACAGCTACTATTCTGAAATGGAAATGTGGATCAAATGGTGAAGGGGGAGGCAGGGAGATGAGGGATCTGGAAACGCTTCAGAAGGAAAGGGACTGTTGAACTGGTTCTAGAAAGGTGAGTAGGAATTTTTTTTATAATGCTGGGGGAAGAAAGTACATGGTGGTCAGATAAGATGTGCAAAGACAAGGAACCTCAAAAGAGAATGATGTTATAAGGGCAAGGAGTCCAAAATTGGTGAGAAAAGGGGGCAAAATTGGAGAGAAAGATGTCAGGCTGTATCACTATAAATGTCTCTTTAGAACCACTTTGGCTGTATCCCAAAGATTTTGGACTATTGTGTTTTCATCTGTCTCCATATATTTTTTAATTTATTCTTTGATTTCTTTGTAGACCCATTCACTATTTAGTAGCATGTTACTTAACTTCCACATGTTTGTGTTTCTTCCACACTTTTTCTTGTGGTTGATTTCTAGTTTCCTAGCATTGTGGTTGAAAAAGATGCATGGTATGCTTTCATTCTTTTTTAATTTCTTCAGACTTGTTTTGTGGCCTAACATATGACCTGTTCTGGGGACTGTGCCATGTACACTTGAAAAGAATGTGTATTCCGCTGTTTTAGAATGGAATGTTCTGAATGTATCTGTTAAATCCATCTGGTCCAATGTGTCATTCAAAGCCACTGTTCCCTGCTAGTTGATTTTCTGTTCGGACAATCTATCCATTGATGTAAGTAGAGTGTTAAAGCCCTCCACTATAACCATATTACTCTTGAAGACTTCCTTTATGTTTTTTATGAGCTCCTTTTTTATTTTGGCGGCTCCCATGTTAGGTGCATGAGTATTTACGATTGCTATAGCTTCCTCTTGAATTATCTCCTTTATGATTATATAGTGTCCTTCTTTGTCTCTTGTTACAGTCTTTGTTTTTTCATTTTTTAAAAAGATTTTTCTTTGCTTATTTGATAGAGAAGGAGCACAAGCAAGGGAAATGGCAGAGAGGGCCAAGCAGACTCCCCACTGAACAGGGAGCCAGATGCTGGACTGGATCCCAGGACTCCGGGATCATAACCTGAGCCGAAGGCAGACTCTTAACTGACTGAGCCACCCACCATCCCTAAAGTCTTTGTTTTATTTTGTCTGGTATAAGTAATGCTATCCCAGCTTTTCACTTCCATTTGCATAATAAATGCTGTCCTATCCTTCCACTTTCTTTCCTTTTTTTTTTCTTTCTATCCTTCCACTTTCAATCTGTATGTCTTTAGGTCTGGAGTGTGTCTCTCATAGGCAGCATATGGATCGGTCTTATTTTTGTCTCCATTCTGTCACCCTGTGTCTTTCGACTGGACTGTTTTGTCCATTTACATTCAAAGTAATTATTGATAGGTATGTACTTACTGCCATTTTGTTACTTATTTTGTGGTTGGTTTTGTGGTTCTTTTCCTTCTTTTGCTTTCTTCTCTCTCTCTCTCTCTGCTGGCTTTCTTTAGTGCTATACTTGGATTCCTTTCTCTCTCTCTGTCTTTTTTGGGGGGCATATCTGTTATTGGTTTTTGATTTGTGGTTACCATTAAGGCTTATATATAGAATCTTACGCGTATAGGAGTCCATATTAAGTTGATGGTCTCCAGGGTTTGAACCCATTCTTTACTCTTTTCCCCACACATTTTAGGTATATGGTGTCGTACTTTATATATCCTTTTATTTTGTGACTCCCTTGACTGTTTTTTTGTATATATACTAATTTTTTTTGCATACTGCCAGGCTTGTGGCACTGCTTTGGATGAACTCCGGCCAAGGGTATATTGGAGGGAGCAGGTCTGCAAGAGAACTCAAGGGTTGGGGCACTCAGTGCCAGTAAAGTTCTTGCCGGTCTGCTGTGGGAGGGGACCTGCAGCCTCCTGGGAAAGCTCTTGCTCAGGCTGGGATGTAGGGTGAGCACAGAAGAGCACTGGGGCAGGGTGCACTGTCAGCAAGTTAGGTGGAGAGTGTCCAAGTCCTGTGTTAAGCCCCACTTATTGTAGGAATGCTCAAAGTTAAGCCCCTCTGATTTCCAAAGCTGAATGTTCTAAGGATTCATCTTCCCAGTGCAGGTCCCATGTGCCTGGGTGCCTGGTGTGGGGGTCTGCTTCTCTTCTTTCTCTGTGCCCACGTTGTTCCTCCCTCCTGCATACAGTCCCACAGATCAGTTTGGCTCCTCACCAGTCTTCACCCTTCCTACTCTCTTCATTTTTGCCTCTTCTCTACATTTCTCTGTGGGGAGTCTCTTCTGCCAGCCTTCAAGTCATTTCCTGGGTTATTTGCACTGAGGCGGGTGCTATCTGGGTGTATTCGTGGGATAAGGTGGAGAGCTAGGACAGTGTAGAGCAACAGTGTTCAAAATAATAGAAACTACGTATATAATTTAAAATTTTCTAGTAGCACAATGTAGAAAGAAGTGGATGAAATTAATTCTAGTAATCATATTATTTAATCCAATATGACTGAAATATTTCTACATGAATCAGTTTTTTTTCTTTTAAAGATTTCATTTATTTGACAGAGAGAAACACAGCTAGAGAGGGAACACAAGCAGGGGGAGTGAGAGAGGGAGAAGCAGGCTTCCGCCGGAGCAGGAAGCCTGATGTGGGGCTTGATCCCGGGTCTCCAGGATCATGACCTGAGCCGAAGGCAGTCGCTTAACTAACCGAGCCACCCAGGCGCCCCATGAATCAGTATTTTAAATTATTAATGAGATATTTTATTTATTTATTTATTTTGGTGCTATTTTGAAACCCAGTGTGTAATTTACACTTGATACACATCCCAGTTTGAATTAGCCATATGGTGGTTGCCATATTAGCATGCATCTAGAAAGTTATTGCCCGGCTTAATGGTATCATTGGCAGGAGAGATTTTGAGCAGGATTTGAGACGTGAAGCAGAGGTACTATAGGTAGGAGATGTTTTTTGAGGTTCTTAGTATTCCAGGGCATAAAAGAGAAACGAAGAGGTAAGGATGAGGCCCAGGTTTCCAGGTGGGATGCTATGGATGATAATGCCCTTAGCCTAAGTGGGGCATATGTGTGTGTGTGTGTGTGTAAATGCTATCAGTAATAGCGCCTTCTCTTCTTACTCAGTCCTTAGATACACCATTAACCCAGTTTACCAAGCTATTACTGGTCTGGTATCAGAGAGCACAGAGTACTTGAGTAAAAACCCCACCCTGCGTCTTAGCAAATGTAATGTGTGCTAGTTGGGCAAACTAACTCTGGTCTTAGGGAGGAGGAGTTTGTATAAATGTGATTGTTTTTCTTTTAGTTACCATTCTCTGGTTTTCAGCTTTGCAAAGTCTAAGTTACACAATTTCCTGAGTTAGAATTTGAGCAGTTTTCTCCTCCAGAGTTGGCACATGTTGGAGTTGGAGGTGGTATCTCTTTATAATTGCAAGTGTTGTTCTGCAGAGTTGGAGTGTCCTTTCACCCTTCTGCTCTTAATTCTTAGGTTTCAGTTCAGGGAACCCAGATAGAGATGTTATAGATGAGAAGACTGCACCAGGAGGTCCGTGATTCACCCAAGGGATTGCATATTATTAGTGTGCCGCTTTTTACAGGCCCAGGAAATTGAGTCTTTTCAATCTAGTATATACTGTTTCTAGTTCTTTGGACCTTTTATGTCAACGTGACAAAGGCAAAATACTTGATACTTCGTGATAACCTTAGTTTTTTTAAAAATATTTTATTTATTTGACAGAGAGAGAGAGATCACACGTAGGCAGAGAGAGAGGAGGAAGCAGGCTCCCTGCTGAGCAGAGAGCCCGACGTGGGCCTTGATCCCGGGACCCTGAGACCATGACCCGAGCTGAAGGCAGAGGCTTTAACCCACTGAGCCACCCAAGCACCCCATTACCTTAATTTTTAAAAGGGGTTGATAATGGGGTCCTTTTACATCTGGAAGGAGGATGAATGCCATCAAGTTGAACTCTCACAGTGGCTCACTCCCACCAGAGGTCTCAGTACATTTTACCTATTTAATCTTAAAATTCTTGATTGTCTTTTATGTATCAAACTGGTTCTGACCTGTGGAGATTGGAAGGTGCCTGAGATAAGGTCTTGGCCCTTTGGGAGGGCAGTGAATAATAGGTTAACAGACAATATAACGTAGAGTCTGATGAGCGATAACAGTGACGAGCGGGGGCCCAGGGAGGAGGGTTGTGGGAGGTGTGAGGCACTTGGCCCAGAGCTGGGGGTAGGAGAGGAGCCCCAGAGGAGAGAACTTTACAGAGTCTTGGTGAGAGGATAAATGTTACCTAGGCAGAGGAGGGTAGGCCAAGCATTTTACAGAGGCAAAGAGAGTATTTAGTTTCAAGTTGTAAGTCTTCTGCAGGCTGAATTATGGTATCAGGGGTGAGAGCAGTGGGTTAGGGATGAGATTCAAGATGAAGTCAGGGAGCTAACAGATGGGGGGATGTGGACAGAATGAGGGGGTAGCCATCTAGGCCACTCTAAGGACTTTGGCTTTTTTTTTTTTCCTTTTTTAAGATTTTATGTATTTATTTGACAGAGAGAGAGAGATCGTAAGTAGGCAGAGAGGAGGAAGCAGGCTCCCTGCTGAGCAGAGAGCCCGATGTGGGACTTGATCCCAGGACCCTGAGATCATGACCTGAGCCGAAGGCAGAGGCTTAACCCACTGAGCCACCCCGGCGCCCAGGACTTCGGCTTTTACTTGGAGTGAATTGAGATCCTGTTGGAGATTTTTAGGCAAAGGAGTGAATTGATCTGACAGATTTTAACATGATCACTCTGGTTGATACATGGATTACAGACCTGGGAGCAGGGCATGAGTGGAAAAGGAGAGAGACAAGTTAGAAGGTTGTAGTGGTAGTCCAGGTGAGAGGTGATGGTGGCCTGGTTTGTAACATGAGCAGAGGTTTGCATTTTAGAAAACTACGATAGTATTAGGAAAGAGGGGGGGACCAAGAGTAGAACAAGAGCCAGTAGTTGTCCTGTTGAGGCAAGAAATGACATTTGTTAAACTTAAACTAGACCATTTGTTTACTGGTCAGCACATTCTTTACCATGAGTACAGTCTGTATGGGGAAGCAGAAGAAAATCAGGAGCCTATGTGTTAAATATGGGGTAACTGGGGGCACCTGCCTGGCTCCGTGAGAAGAGCATAGGACTCTTCATCTCGGGGTCATGAGTTCGAGCCCCACATTAGGTGTAGAAATTAATTAAAAAAATAATAGGGCTGCCTGGCTGGCTCCGTTGGAGAAACAGGTGACTCCTGTCAGGATTGTGAGTTCAAGCCCCACGTTGGGTGTAGAAATTATTTAAATAAATAACTATTTCAAAATAATAATAAATAGATAGGAGGGACCAAAGGTAAAGGAATCCAGGTTGGCAAATAACCAAAGGGGCTGTATATTTATAGGACAGAGTAGGCAATGGGGAGAAACTGTTACATCTTACAACCTGACTTAAAATGCCTGCCTTCATCCAACCCCTTTTACCTTGCTGGCCAGGCCCATCCCAAGCCCAGCCTCCCTTTTCAAGCTTGGTAATCCCTGGATTACATTTCCACTTTCTTGTCCCATTCAAATGGTACTTATGTGTTCAGGCCTAGTGCATAGCCAGCCTTAATCGTCTCTCCCTTCCCTCCTTTTTCGTCCTCTGTAGGCCTGTGGCACCTCGCTTTACTAGGGATCATCTCATATTGTGCTATCATGGATAAGACTTTTTGAAATAAACTGGAACCTACTCAAGGACTACAATGTTTTTCCAGTTGCATTTTTCTTTCTGCCACAGTGCATCTAGTAAAACCAGGCACCTAGTGAATATCTGGTGTCATCTTCCCTGGCACAATCCAGATCCCTGATCTCTTTTAGAAAAATCTCCCACATTCCAGCACTTCCTTGTTCCTGCAGGGACACAGCCACAGTGCTGAGCACAAATACGATACAGAGGAGCCAGTGTTATATGTGGATGTGGTCATGTTCTTCTCTCAATAGGAGAAGGAGCCACTCCTGTCTTCTCTAAAGTTCAAATCTCTGTCAGGAAACCAGTGTTCAGTGTGAATCAGATACTTGCTGGACACTGGTGTTTTCAAGCTAAAGAAAGGTATAGTCTCTGCCCTCATAAAATGCTCACCATCTGACTAGAAAAACAAAATTAAATAGATTATTAGGTTTATTTAGTGTACAAAATGGCTTAAAGCACAAAATACAGGGATTGATCCTCCAGTGGGGGATCAGAAGACTTCAGTGAGGATCTGTTAACCAAGACTTGAAATATGAAATGGAATTAGCACAGGAAAGACAAGTGGGAAGGTGGGGAGAGAACGGCACCCTCCATGAAATTGAAATAACTCCAGATGAGCTATAGCGAAGCCCACACGGAGAGGGGCACAAAATAAGGTGGCATGGTGACAGGTAGTCTCATAGCTTAACAAGGCCTAGTGAGACAGGACAAAAATCTGTCTATGAATGTCAGAACTGATGGAGAGGCATGGAGGATCTTAGCCAGCCTAGTTCAGTGGGAAGGTGAGGAAAAAGTGATTGAAGGGGGTAAGAAAAGACCTTGATCTAGCAATTCCAATTCTAACTAGCTATATTTACACAAAGGAGTTATTGCAGTAATGCTTGTAGTAGTAAAATCCAGAAAATAATCTAATTGTCCACTAATAGGGACTGGTTTACTTATTCATTCACCAAGCATTCTTTTTAAAAGACTTTATTGTTTGAGAGAGAGGCAAGTGATAGAGCATGAGTGAGTGGGAGAAGGAGAAGGAGAAGGAGAAGTAGACTCCCTGCTGACCAGGGAGCCTGACATCGGGCTGGATCCCCGGACCCCAAGATCATGACATGAGCTGAAGGCAGACACTAAACTGACTGAGCCGTCCAGGCTCAGCCCAGCCCTCTCACCAAGAATTTTTTAAGCATCCACTCTGTGCTGGGCATATAAATGATCAAGATAGATAAAGTCCCTATTCTCTTGGAGCTCCTGGTGTCCAGGAGTGGGCAGATGCCGGGGAGGGAGCGGAGAGAGGTTAACAAGCTAATCTCAGATTATTGTTCAAAGTACAGGTGTCCTATTGCATGGAGCATTGGGTGTGGTGCATAAACAATGAATCTTGGAACACTGAAAAAATAAATTATTAAAAAAAAAAATACAGGTGTCCTTTTTACCTGAATCTGTTTGGTTCCTGAGTTCAAGTGGCAGGGATTTGGCAGTGAGAGAGAACTCTGTTTGGAGGAATATTAACATGGTAATGTGAGGGAGAGTAAATTCGAGGGAGGTGCTAAGACCACTTTGCTGAGGGGATGTGCTGGAGACGAGACCTGAATAACTAGAAACTAGTTTTCAATCATATGGAGGTCCTAGGGGAAGAAGGAGTAACAGGTATAAAAACCCCACGGTAGGAACAAGCTAGGTGTATTCAGTGATCAGCAAGGGGAGCCTGGCTAGAGTCCAGGACATGGTGGGGATGTGTGAATCTCATCCTTAGGACAATGGAGTGCTCTTGGTTTCAGGCAATGAATATGTTATGGCACAGTTGTCTGTGGCGTACTATGAAGCAATTCAAAGGGATAAGGTGAAATTATTTGTACCCCTGTGGGAAAATCTCCAAGATACATAGTTAAATGCAAAAAGGAAGTCGTAGAGCCATATGTAAGGTATTTCACAAAACAAGACTCTGTATGTGTGAATGAAACATGGAGTAGGGACTCTTGCATGTATGTACCCAGCTGTTTACAGTGTTTATTTCTGGGGAGCGCAGTGAGATTGGTGAAGGGGATGAAGGAGGGCTGTTGTTTTTACTCGGCATTATATTTGGATTTTGTAACAAAGGAAGGGCATGAGCAGTGAGGAATTGGTAATTGTGTGACAAGGCGTGGCTTTCCAGGAAAGCATGATAGCTAAGTAGGGATATGGGATTGCAGATCGTGTCGTCCCTCTTGACTTTCCTGCCTGCCATACTGGATTCTTTACAAAATTATGTAAGCAGCTAGTGTATTTAACCCAACATTGCCGCCTCAGGATATCAAAGGTGTGATCGCTGTTTCTGATATCCCTATAGTATGTTCCCAGTGTTGCCATAGGAACATTTGTGGTGTCGATCCCTAGTTGAACAGGAATGTGATCCTACAGGAGTCAGTGACATTCAAAGATGTGGCTGTGGACTTCACCCAGGAAGAATGGCACCACGTGGACCCTGCTCAGAGGCGCTTGTACAGGGATGTGATGCTGGAGAACTATAGCCACCTGGTTTCTCTTGGTAAGGACCAAGTCGGTATCTTGCCTCCTGGCAGGTTTTTCCTTTCTCAGGTGCTAAGATTGTGGGGTGCGTAGATCAGGTGGCCATGAGCAGGGTGTTCACAGTTAGAGCTTGTTCTTCTCTTTGGGAACTCAGCTTTATAGTTTTCTGAGCCTGCTCTTTAGGTAAAGTTTTTCTTTTGTAGAACTGGAAATAGTTCATTTGATTGCATGACTCCTCAAGTTGCACCTTTTTTTTCCTTCAGAGTTCCTGAAGATCAAGGACTAGTACTGACTTGTAGGAGGGGTCTTTGTCCGCTTACACAAACAACCAAATGTTGTGTATTTACCCATGAGCAGGATATCAAGTTTCCAAGCCAGAGGTGATCTTCAAATTGGAACAAGGAGAAGAGCCGTGGATATCAGAGGGAGAAATCCAAAGACCTTTCTGTCCAGGTAAATGAGGGGGAAGCAGGCGTGTAGGAATCACTGCACACAGTGGTGCCACTGAGGGAGGGGGGAGCACCTTCATGTTGGCGCCTTGGGAACTCCTAGGCCTGCAGAGGAGACTGAGCCATCTCCTGGGTCACACCTCTGTCTCCCTTCTCCAATAGGGCATTCCTGAGGAAAATGTACCCCTTTGTCCTACACAGAATACCATTTCTCCCTATACTGTGACCCAGTTGCTGGGTTCTCTCCTGTGGTGACCTTAGTCTCCTATCGTGATTGGCAGTCCCTTTTCTTACTCATTCAGACATTAATTGAACTCCGTGTCTTCTTGTTTTGTCTTTCTGCTTTTACTGTCCGTGGCCCCAGGCTTGTAGGAAGTGCCCGTGGCCTTGATTCTCCCATCTTTTCATAACTTGCCTTCAGACTTATTTTCCTCATCACACTCCTACAACATTTGTCTGGGGAGGAGTACCATCTTCCTTCCATCTTATTTTCATGCCCCTTGTTTCATTGCTTCTCCATGGTTTCTGGAGTACCATCCTTTCCCGGTCTCCTGGCTTACTAACTACTCTGTAGCTTTAGGTCTTTGACTTTGCTTGGTTTTTTTCCCTAACCGAATCTGCCTAAGGTTCATCTTCCTCCCTTTATTTCTTTATTACTACCTTATAAGGGTGGTAGTTACAGCTCTTTATTCTGTGCTTTGGACTCAGAAATTATCCTTACTTGTACCCTGGTCACTTTTTTCCCTTCTCACACAATGCATCCTTGTGGAAGTCCCTTGCAATTAAATACCTAAAATCTAAATTAATCATCTTTCATCCCCAGCCAGCACATTTTGCTACCTTGCGCACTACTCATTTCTCCCCTTGCCCTTTAGAAACCACTGGGTCGCTAATCCCTCAGTCTAAACACCCCAGTCAGTTTAGACTTTTTCTTGCAATTCAGGTTATTTTCCTCCCAAACTAGGCCCCGTGTGGAGATTGCTATAATTCCCAGTTGAAATTGCTCAATTTTTCTTTTCTTTTATAACCTATGCTGGAATTTTAAAGTCATAGCTTTTTTGGGATATAATCTAAACGCCATAAAATTCACCTTTTTAAAGTGTACAGTTTAGTAGTTTTTCAGATATTTACTGAGTTATGCAGCCATCACCAGTATCTAACTACAGAACATTTTAACACCCAGAAAGAAACCCCATACCCATTAGCAGTCACTCTCCATTCCCTGCTACCCCTGCACCCATTAATCTTTTTCTCTCAATGGATTACCATTTCTGGATATTTTATGTAAATGGAATCATATAATATGTAGCCTTTTGTGACTGGGCTTCTTTCACTTAGCATAATATATTCAGGGTTCATTCATGTTGTAGCATGTATTAGCACCTCTGTACTTTTTATTGCTGAGTAATATTCCACTGTATGGACATATCTATCTAACCTTTTGTTTATCTACTCATCACTTGGTGGACCATAGTGAATTTTAATGCTCTGTCTTCATAAACCACTTACCTCTGACAAAACCTTGCTCTTACTTCCAGTACTTAACTATCAGAAACAAAAAGTCCCCCTCGATTTAAAGGTCCCCTGTTATGTCTTCCAGTATTCTCTTTCTTTTCCTACTAAAACAAGTTACACATGGGTTGAACTTTTTAATGTTTTCTATAAGTAGTGTACAGTTTCCCTAATGAGATGATACTTAACACCAATCCAAAGCTGTCTATTCCTTAAATTCAAGGTGTCTGTTTAATCCATGAACTTACTGTGTATTTATATATGTATTTCTTCCTTCCCTGATCACAAGTCCCATTTATATCATTTTTATTGTGCAAGTTCAGATTTTGAAATTTGCCATCTAATGGTTTTCCTTTTTTAGCAAAAGATTTAAGTCTTATTTCTAAGACCTCGGGCTCTTGGAGAAAGAGTCATTATGTATGTATTTTATCTGTGTTACAGAGCACGTAGAAAGCAGTCAGGAATTACTTGATTGTTTTTGAATGTGATTGGGGAGAGAATTCTCTCATTCATTCATGTCAACAAACATTTCTTAACTATTCCTCTGAGTAAGAAATAAAAAGCATTTTCTGTCATAGGGAAAATTAGAATTGTATTTTGTTCCAGGGTAAGGAAGTTTGAGGCTTAAGGTCCCTTGGTTGTTGATTTTTTTCCCTCCTGACATTTTATGAATATTTTCACATATATGGGAAGTTGAAAACATTATACAGTGAACACTATATACCTACCACCAAGATTCTATAGTTGTTAAAATTTTATTACATTTGCTTTATCACATATTCATCTAGCCCATCTATTAATCTTGTTTTAATATCTGTCTTTTTGATGTATTTCCAACTAAGTTGGAACATTTCACTCCTACATCAGCATACATATCGTTAACCAGAGTTCGTTATTTATGGGTTTCTTTCAAGAAAAATGGGCATATGGTAAGATACACAACTTACCATCCATTCGATTTTGAAAAATGCATTCACCCATCTAATCCAAATTCATTTCAGTTTAGAACATTTCCATCACCCCAGAACCCTCCTTCCCCTTTGTCTTTAAAAGTTACCATTTTTAGAGGTTCCTGGGTGGTTCAGTTGTTAGGCGTCTGCCTTTCACTCAGGTCATGATCCCAGGGTCCTAGGAAGACGCCTTTCACTCAGGTCATGATCCCAGGGTCCTAGGATTAAGCCCTGCATTGGGCTCTCTGCTCAGCAGGAAGTCTGTTTCTCCTTCTCCCACTCCCCCTGCTTGTGTTCCCTCTCTCACTCTGTCTCTCTCTGTTAAATAAATAAATAAAATCTTTAAAAAAAAAAAAAAAGGAGCCTAGAGACTAATTGTCTGCTATTTTGAGGTTAAATGGGCTTATTTTTTTTTAAGATTTTATTTATTTGACAGAGAGTGCCAGTGAGCATGAGTAGGGGGAGGGGCAGAGGGAGAGGAAGAAGCAAACTCCCCACTGAGGGAGGAGCCCAATGTGGAACTTGATTCCAGGACCCTGGCATCATGACCTGAGCTGAAGGCAGATGTTTAGTGACTGAGCCATCCAGGCACCCCAAAACTGGGGTTTAGAGATCAATTTATTAGGCTGAGTAAAATGTGGTCAACAGAGGTGATTAGTGTAGAACCAGAACTCCAATAGGCTAAAACTGTATCCCTAATTGTAAAGGCAACAATGATTTGCCTCCTAAAATACTACTTTAGCTCAGCTTTTAAAGTACAGCCATTGGTCTCCAAGTATGTCAAAGAATGATTTCAGTTATATCAGTGGCTGTGGATTTTCTCTATGGGATTTGACATTAAGGAAATTGTGAAATGGCTGTATTAGGAAGACAGATTTGGTGATGATTTGTAAAATGGACAGGAAGCGTGGAGAACATACAGGATCTTGCAAGACAGACCATAATTTTATTCCATATGTGTCTGTGCCTAACATTATCATGCTTACATATTCCCTTACTTCCTAACCAGCTCTCCGAGAGGGGCTTCCCCATTCTAGACTTGCCAGACACTCTGGCTCGGCAGTCTGCACTGTCACTTCTCTTTATTCTTCCTTTCATCATTGTGGATCTTCTCTCTAAACTACAAGACTGATTGCAAAACAGAATCACATATAGTTTGTATTTCTTTCATTTCCCCATTCCTACTGTAGCAACTTGTTTCAACAGGAGGGAATAGGGGACTTTTGCACTTGGATTTTTTTTTCAGACTGGAAGACCAGGCCTGATGCCAGTTCATCACATCTGCAGCAGAGCATCTCTGCAGGATCCCGTAGCACAGATGGCCTTCCACATGCCACATTCGAAAGCAACTGGGATGTTAGTAGCCAGTTTGAGAGGCACCAGGAAAACTGGAAAAGATACCTGGGGCCAGATGCATCCAACCAGAAGAAAATAATCCCACCAGAGGAAAATTTCCAGCAAAATAAATTTGGTGAAAACTCTAGATTGAACACAGTCCTGGTTACACAAGTGAACATTCCTTCAAGGCCTAGTGAATGTGATACACTTGGAAGCAGTTTGGGACATAATTCAGATGTAGTTAATCAGAATAATACCCTTGCAAAAAAGAAACCTTATAAATGTGACAAGTGTAGAAAAGCCTTCATTCATAGATCATCACTCACTAAACATGAGAAAACTCATAAGGGAGAAGGAGCTTTCCCCAATGGTACAGATCAGGGTATTTATCCTGGAAAGAAACACCATGAATGTACTGACTGTGGGAAAACTTTCCTCTGGAAGACACAGCTTACTGAGCATCAGAGAATTCACACTGGGGAGAAGCCCTTTGAATGTAATGTGTGTGGGAAGGCCTTCAGGCATAGCTCATCCCTTGGTCAGCATGAGAATGCTCACACGGGAGAGAAACCTTACCAGTGCAGTCTCTGTGGGAAAGCTTTCCAGCGCAGCTCCTCCCTTGTTCAACACCAGAGAATTCACACTGGAGAGAAACCCTATCGATGCAATTTATGTGGGAGATCTTTTAGGCATGGCACATCCCTCACTCAGCATGAGGTCACACATAGTGGAGAGAAACCCTTCCAGTGTAAGGAATGTGGGAAAGCCTTTAGTCGATGTTCTTCCCTTGTCCAGCATGAAAGGACTCATACAGGAGAGAAACCTTTTGAATGTAGCATATGTGGGAGGGCTTTTGGTCAGAGTCCATCCCTTTATAAACATATGAGGATTCATAAGAGAGGCAAGCCTTACCAAAGCAATAACTATAGCATAGATTTTAAGCACAGCTCGTCTCTTACTCAAGATGAAAGCACCGTCACTGAAGTGAAATCCTATCATTGTAATGACTGTGGGGAAGATTTCAGTCTCATTACTGACTTTACTGATCATCAGAGGATCCATACCGGACAGAACCCCTATGAATGTGAGCAGAACTTTAGTCAGCAACCTATTCCTCATCCTGGAGAGAAACCCTATCAGTGTAATGTATGTGGAAAAGCTTTTAAAAGAAGTACAAGCTTCATAGAGCATCACAGAATTCATACTGGAGAAAAACCCTATGAATGTAATGAGTGTGGAGAAGCCTTCAGTCGACGCTCCTCACTTACTCAACACGAGAGAACCCACACTGGAGAGAAACCCTATGAATGTATTGACTGTGGGAAAGCCTTCAGTCAAAGTTCATCCCTCATTCAGCATGAGAGAACTCATACTGGAGAAAAACCCTATGAATGTAATGAATGTGGGCGAGCCTTTCGAAAGAAAACAAATCTTCATGATCATCAGAGAATTCATACTGGAGAAAAACCCTATGCTTGTAAGGAATGTGGGAAAAACTTCAGTAGAAGTTCAGCACTAACTAAACACCAGAGAATTCATGCACGAAATAAACTGTAGAAGCCCTGAAATTAAGGAATGTGCAGAAAACTTTAGCTAAAATATTGTTCTTATTTAGTATCAGAGGATTCTTACTACAGAGGAAGCTTGAGAATGTAATATGTGTGTGTGTGTGTGTGTGTGTGTGTGTGTGTGTGTGTGTGTGTGTTTGAAGAGAGCTCTGTGCTAGTGACAATTTTTTTAATAAATAGAAGCCAGATTCTCAGATCTGATTATAGGCTTTTATAAAAACAACTACAAACATATATAACCAGTTGGAAAGGAGATGCCTATGTATTGGACTTTATAAAGCTTTTGAATATACGTATACAGGAGATCATCACCTTTGAACAGTTTGACTTGTAACACTGTGTTTACAGCATTTTTAAATAAAACTCTTGCAGTAATGACCAAAACTTTTAAAGTTGCCTGACAGCCACATTCAACTGCAGCTCTTACATTAAATTCACCATGGATACCAGTTCCACCTCCTGGGATCCACCATTCAAAGAGTGAGATCAGCTGGTCCAACCACTTCATTGTACAGATGAAGAAACCAAAAGCCAAAGATGTGAAGTGGTTTGCACAGTGTGATCCAGCTTATAATAGCAAAGCTGGGTGGAGAAAGCAGGTCTCCTGGATCTTTGGCCCTGTGGTCTAGCCACTGAAAAGGTATTTTGGAATTCAGGGGGCTTTAAAGTAAATTTTAAAATCAGATGTGCAAACTAATGAGTACTCGAGTTGGATACTCTAGGAATTCATAAAAGCATAAGAGGCAGCAAAATAGGCAGATTTGTCACCGACATATTCAGAACAACTTGTTGGAAGCTTACATACCAAAATGTTAACAAAAACTGTTAGTTCAACTGCTGGTGACTTTTTCCTTTTCCCAGGTGTAATATTTATACTTTTAACTAACATGTCAGTTTCACAGACCTATTAAGTCCTTAAGTGCTTTATATGACACTCCCATGAGAAAGCACTGCCCCACCCTTCCTCTATTGGAGCAACAGGAAAATGGCACAAAACTAAAGAGGAAAAACTTTCCCCAAGTTTATTTTACTATATAAATATAATTACCCATTGTCATAAAATCTTGTCTTTACATCAGTTTAGAGAACTGATGTAGTGACCCATTTTGTGTGCCAAGGAAATACTTCTTCATGAGAAATTTAACTTTTTTACTTCTGCTTTCCATCAGTAAAGTATGAGATAAGCATCAGTAACCCAATCCAATTCCTAATGTTCTCTCACGCCTCCCATGGACTATCCTAAAGGAATCCCAAAGGTGCCAGTGGTGGGGATAAATCTGGAAACAACTGTGGACCTTGACCCCTTTCATACAAAAGCCTTTCCCAAGTAAATTTTCCCACCTGGATGAATCATGGAGAGGAAGGAAAGTGTGATGTTGATGGTAAACCTTTTCTCCTGCCTTCTTTGCATGCCGAGTAGCAGAATCTATTATCCTTGTCTCATCCTGAACAACAGGAGGTAGATCCCAAATATTCTTCATAATTCTTTGCAGGAAAAATGTGCATGGGGGCTGAAATGAGTGATGTCTAGCCCAATGAGTCCACCACAAGTGGAACAAGATGGGAATCTGCCCTTCTAAGACTTTAACCATTCAGAAGCACCTTGTTTGTGATGTTCCATGCTTAACACACACAGTGCCAAGACCATGTGTTGTCTGATACATAGTTTGACAATGGGTAATTCTATACAGACTCCCCTGCCCCCAAGTGGTTACCATGCTTATCAAGAACCTATTTCCTGCTGAATATTTGGGATCCCTATAGTGGACTATTTACAAGAATGACATAAATTGTAACCAGTTGAGTGCTATCCTATCTTATGGAAATTTATAAAGACTTAGTTCTGGAAGACTCAAAGAAAACCACTGGTTTGTGTGTGGACCTTGGTCTAGATCCAACCAATGTCTGAATCTCAGCACATCTGCATTGACAGAAAAGGAGCCCAGAATGTCCATGGTATGTATGGTTGGTCGAACAGAGGATTCTCTAGTTCCAGCAACCAGGCACCATGCACTTACGATCCCCCAGCTTCCTAGGCCACATGAAATGCATCCTTGTAACATCATTGTATTATTTCAATAAATAGCCTTCTTAGTTGAATGGGAGTCAGTTTGTCTTTTTCAGTTTTCAGAACTTGGTTAAGATTAAAGTACGGTCCATCCAGGAGGAGGGATTAACTGCTAAACTCATCACGGTCAGGTGAGTTAATAATAGCTACCGTTTATTCATGCTTACTACTAGAAAGAAATCGTGTGAAATATTTCATAGCCATCATTTCATTTAATCCTTACAACTCCTTGTTCTAGGTCTTATGATAGCTCTTATCTTTGCCTTGATTTTTCTCCCTCTTTTTCTTGAAACATCTCTGCTGTACTGACCACAGGAACAGAAGTCATCATCCCTGGGGCTTAGTGATAGTTGGGCAAGCATGTGACCTAGTTGAGCCAGAATCCTTTGCCAGAAATGTTCAAAATAGATTTGGCAGGGACACCTTAATTTTGTGTTGCTAGACAGGAAAGGTGAAGGCCTAGAACTGCCTAGAGTCTAGTTTCTTACCAGAGAGGGGAGGTCTGTTGTAGGAGATGCAGCTGACGTGATGGTGTTCTCATTGCTAATCCTGAGGTCCTTGGACCTGGCTCGATTTCTGAAACCCTTTTGGGATTCAGTGGGCCCCCCATTGTGGTCCAATTTACCCCCTTTTGATGAAGCTAATTTGTCAGATTTCTGCTCTTTGTGTTAAAGAAATGTAGTATACATCTCCTTGTTTTCTAATGGAGGGTGGGGTGATCAGAGAAGTAAAGTAATTCCGTTGAGGTAGTATTTTCCATGGCAGATTCAGGCTTTGAACCCAGGACCTGTCTGGCTACAAAGGCATAGCTTTTCACCTCTAACTTGTTTCCAGAGCCATCTTTATATTCAAGGAGTTGCATATAATACAGTATTGTTTTGGAAGGAGTGGATGAAGGGATATGGTGATAGGTTAGGTTGGAGACCAAGCAGAGACAAAATGGTAAAGGGCTTCAGAATACTTTTCCTGACTAGGAGATATCTAAATTCACCCATAACCCTCATACTTTAGTATATCAAGTTATTGTTTACATTTGTCCATATTATGGGTAAATCTTGTACTTAAAAAACAAAAAAACAAGGGGCGCCCGGTGGCTCAATCGTTAAGAGCTGCCTTTGGCTCAGGTCATGATCCTGAAGTCCCGGGTTCAAGCCCCACATCCGGCTCCCTGCTCAGCGGGAAGCCTGCTTCTCCCTCTCTCACTCCCCCTGCTTGTGTTCCCGCTCTGACTGTGTTTCTCTCTGTCAAATAAATAAAATCTTTTAAAAAATCACCATTTTTCATAAATATTTCCCATGTTATTGTACAGTCTCAAGATCTCCTTAAGTCCCTTATTGTTGGGACACTATTGGATTGGTTTTTATAATAAGACACTGAATACTTGGATCTTTTGAAGCATCCCTCTTTCCCCCTGCCATAGAATTTTTTTTCGAGATACCCAGAATGAGATAAAATATCTAAAGTGGGTTTTCTGGGTCAGCAGGTGTAGGTTAATAGAATTAGACGGTGTGTGACTCCTGCAGGAATAAGCGGGGTACAGTAGTGCGGGAGTAATAGTCTCAACATTACAAAAGGGAGCAGGAGAAAACCAGACTCCCACTCTTGGTGCCTTGGGTTTATGTGGGGCCCTTCCCCAGGGCCGGCATGATGGTGGCCACAGCCTCTCCCAAACCACTATGCCTGACTGGGGAAGATAGGAAGACACAATGTGCCACGTGACAGTGGGCCTTGTTTTTATAGCTGCTGGACTTGTTATTTCTTACTCACCTGTTAAAATGCATATGTCACTTAAGGGAAGGTTTTGCTGCCCTGCCTCAACTGTATTGATCACCCTCTTTTAGGTTTTCATAGGTTACTGTTATTGTGCTTTAGGTTACAACGGTTTGTATTTGTGATTGTTTGGTTTTCTCCCCACCCCCACCTCACACCAGATTGTGAGTTCCAGGAAAGCAGGGTCTATGTCTCTATGTTCCCCTGCTTATCACAATGCCAGTCACATGGTAGGTACTTAATATAATCTTGCTAAGTGAGTGATGGAGTAGAGATCTGTTAGACAAAGAAGACTGGCTTATAAATGAAAAGCTGCTCAATCCTGAAACCAGAATTTTGCAAACAAAGGCAATAAGATACTATTTCACACCCATTAGGGGGGCAAAAATTCAGAAGTCTGGCAGGGGGGAAATGAGAACTTGTGTACAATCCTGGTGAGAGGATAAATTGGTATAATCATTTTGAGAAGTAATTTAGCAATCTTCACTAAGAGTGAAGCTAAGCATATCTCGTGGCCCAGCAATTCCACTTCTAGATATATACCCTGGACTAGAAATTATCTTGTGTGAGCACAAAGACATGCGCAAGGATGCTTCTTGCTGCAGTGTCTCAAAGAGTAACGATATGGACACAGCATAGATGTCTGTCAGTAAGTGAAGGGGTTAAAAAAAATTGTGGCATATTCTTATAACTTAATGCAATACAGTATTTAAGTGAAGGAACCAGAGCATCTCACCACAAAAAGGAAAAAAAAAATCTAGTTCTGCCTATACCACTCCACAGAGCCACGGTGAGCCACTGGTCGCACTTTAAGTTCCTGACTGCTAACCTCAAGCATCTGTTTCCCTAGTGCAGTCATTGTCCCAGTCTCCTAAGGTGCCAGCCACCTGAACTACAGTTTTATAGCTTCTCTCTTCTCAGCTTCCAGCATTTCACCCAGTTCTCACTCAGCTGGTGACCTGGTTTCCTAGTTAACTGAGAAAAATAAAAGCAATCAGAAGGTAACTACTGTCACCTGTGTGAATCTCCACTGCGTTCTTCCTTTTCTTCTTGTTACTATTTGTGATACTTGGTTCTCTTATCTAAGGCCAACTTTTCTCTTGTATTAGATCCCATCCTTAAACTAGGGCATCATTCCTACGAGTGGCCTCTGCATCTTTTTTTTTCTTGTCTACTGAATCCTTCCATAAGCATAATTGTAATTGATCTTATCTTCAATATATGTATTTGTAAATATAGGTCCTGCAGCTCCCTCCATCTGCCACTCCATTTCTTGCTTTGCTTAAGAGGAATATTCCTGTGCTGATTGTCTCCACTCCCTCTTCTTCTGGTCTCTCTTGCACCCGTCCTAATCAGGTCTTTGTTTCCATTCTTGCTGAAGGACACTGAGGGACTCCATGTGGCTAAACACACTTTTTTTTCTTTTCTTCAGTCCTTTTACTTGACCTTTCAGCATTATTTGGCACAGTTCATCACTTCCTCACCCTTGACACATTTTTTTCACTTGGCTTCTGGGTTATCACATTTTTCCTTGTACTTTATTGACACCTATTTCTCCCAGTTTTTTTTTTTTCTCTTTATTTTCTCTGGACATGAAAATTCTTCTAGGGCTCAGTCTTTAAACATTTATTTTTTTCTCTGGTCAACCGTCCTTGTAGCCATCACCCTGTCTCATGGCTTTAAAGATCTACTTGCTGGCAACTTCAAAGATTGTATCTCTAGGGGTGCCTCGGTGGCTCATTTGGTGAAGCGACTGCCTTCAGCTCAGGTCATGATCCCAGAGACCTGGGATCGAGCCCCACATCAGGCTCCCTGCTCAGCGGGAAGCCTGCTTCCCCCTCTCTCTCCTTGCTTGTGTTCCCCCTCTGGCTGTGTTTCTCTCTGTCAAATAAATAAATAAATAAAATCTTTAAAAAAAAAAAAAAGTTGTATCTCTAGCCCAGGATTCCAAACTTCTGTAATCCAACTGTGTATGTGACATCTCTGCTTGCATGCCTAACATATCTTGAATTTGATGTGTACAAAGAAGAACTATTTTATGGTATCTCCCTCCCAGCCCTATCATAATCATATTCTTCCCCCAGTCCTTTCCTTCTGGGAAAAGAACCCCATTTTTCCAGTTTCTCAGGCCATAAATGTAAGAAGTGTTCTTGATTCTTTTGACCCTCACTTCTAAGCTTCAGTAAGTCGTTTCTGCTAACAGGGTGAATGTGGATGACCGTTTCTTGTTCCCTCTGCCACACTAGCCTGGGTCCCTATCATCAATTATCTCTGGCCCACATATTTGCAACAGCCTCCTAATTGGTTTCTCTGCTTCCATCCTTGCCTCCCTGCAGTTGCAGTTTAGCATCTAGAGTGATGCTTTAATAATCTGAGATTGTGTCATTTATCTGTTCAGAGTCCTCAAATAGCTTTCCATTTCACTGAACAAAAGCTAAAGTAAAAGCCCTACATAGTATTGCTACCACCTGCTGCCCTGTTATCTCTCTGACTCCCCATGTCTTCCTTCTCTCTGCTCTGGGCCCACTGACCTCCCTGCAGTAACTTACACACACAACAAGTTTCCACCTTCAAGCCTGTACTTTTGCTCTTCCCTTTGGTGGAGTCCATTTGCCATAGATGACACATAGTCTAGTCCCTCATCTCTTGCAAATATTTGCCAACGATTTTTACTGCCTCTTTTTTAACCCTGTCAAAATAGCATGCCTCTTCCATGGCACGCCCCATCTCCCTTGTCAGCTTCATTTTTTTCTGTAATACCACCACCTAAATATTTTACTTCTTTATTATATGCTCTCTAGGAGATAAGCTGCATAAGAGTAGGGATTTGGGGGGAGGGAGGAGAGACCAACTTTATTGAAGAATAACATACAGAAAAGTGCACAAATAGCAAGTGAACAAGTTGGTGATGTAGGGCAGTGACCTTTGTATCTTGGTGCTGTGTCCTCAGCATGGGAGATACTCAGATATGTAATAAATGGTTGCACTGGCTGTGCATGTATTACTAAGGCTAACATTGAAAATAAAGTTGAGGGATACATAAACTGTGATGTTAATAACTTTAAAAATCTATTAATACCTAGTTTTAATAAACTCATGCGAAGTAAAAGTAGGAAATCATTAAAAGAGCTTCAGAGCCATGGTTTCCTCTGGAGCTACAGGGGCGACTGGTAGGAAGGAATAAAAGAAAGCTTAAACTCATTTTTTTTCAAAGCAGACATGGCAAAACATTAACATTTATTAAAAGAGGACAATGCATAGATACTTGTCTTATGTGCATCTCTGAATGTTCAAACTCTTGTACAGTTAAAGTCTGCCTCCTTGCCCTTAGTGGGTCTCTCAAGCCCACAAAGCCACCTCCTTGGTTCCCCTTAAGGCTGGAGCCTGTTTGACCTGTACATCCAGTACCCCAGAGGATTTAGGAGAAGGAAAATAGGCATTCATTTTCTCAAGGGTAAGAAGCTGATCTAAGCCTAAGAATGAAGGAAAGGGTCTTGGCACTGTCCAGATCAAACAAAGTCGTTGCCAATTCCTATAAATGTTTCTTTAGGGACCAATTAAAAAGAAGGGGGGGTGCGCTTGGGTGGCTCAGTCATTAAGCGGCTGCCTTCTGCTCAGGTCATGATCCCAGGGTCCTGGGTTTAAGACCACATTGGGCTCCCTGCTTGGCTGAAAGCCTGCTTCTCCCACTCCCACTCCCACTGCTTGTGTTCCCTCTTTCTCTTTGTCTCTGTCACAAGATAAAATCTTTAAAAACAGAAAGGAGGAGAGGGAAAGGGCTAGGGAACAGAGCAGAAGACTTCCTGTAGTAGATGCAGAAGCCAAGTGATTATTTGTGGGAGTCGATGGAAGGAGAAAACTGATTTTTGCTAAGAAATTTCAGTGAAAGCCCTGTTATTTTGGAAAAACGTTTCTTTTTGGACACATTTTTTGATGAACCTTTTAATGGATAAAGGAGCCGAGAAATTTGGACCTAAAATATACATGGTATTTTACTGTGCTAAGAACAGATAAGTATTAATTGTAATAATTAATGGGGTTTTTGTTTTACTGTGTGCATTAAGAAACTAGCAATTAGCCATTGTTCTTGAATTTTAATGTGTGTTTTCAGAAGTTATCACAGGATTTTGACAGCTCCCTTTTCTGTTGGCTTGGAGTTGCTGATAAAACCCCCAAAGCAAAATCTCATGTTCCTCTGCATTTTAAAGGGTACCACGAGGCCTGGACAGCTTGTCCTCCAGGAATCTCTAGGAGGTGTAAGATTTATAGAACCTCTTGTTCTTGGACCTCCACTGACATGTTAGCCGATCCAGAGGAGAGGGCACTTAACAGACCTGGGGTGAGGCCTCTGCCCTCCTCACAGGACTCAGGGACTCAGGTACCAAGAGAATAATGAGATATTGGGGGCATCTGAAATCACTGGAGCTTGGTGTGTGCATTCCAGCAAAACTACAGCCCCCTTCTTTTTGGGAGCATTTTCTATGTACTCCTGAAAAGTTTATATGCAGTGATAAGGGGATGAGGAGGAACCAAACACAGGTAGGGGCCTGAAACTGGTGATTTCTGAAGGAGAGGCAGCTGCTGCTAAGAGAAACCCCTACCAAGAGAGCATGAGCCCTCTAAGGGTCCGGGTTTGTGTTGTGCCTAGGAAACAAGGATAGGACTCCTCCATTTGTTTGCTGCCAAAGATCACAAGACAGGATTTAAGTAGATCCTGAAGAGCCATGTAAGTGATGGTCAAAACCAAGACTGTTGAGAATGAATGGGGAACTAAACAAACGAGAAGCTGGAGCGGCGCTGAAAAATCGGACAAACCTCTACTCTGCCTGGGGCTCCCAGAAAAAGGAAGATAGGGTGGCAGGAGCCACAGGGCTGTGTCCCAGTGACTGCTAGGTGATGACCGACCTGGAGGGGGGTTAAAGGTGAGAACTGCATGGGGCCAAAGAGAAAGAAGACTACCCCGCTGTGGATGAACTGGGATGAAGCTGCCAGACAGCCACGAGTCTCCCAGTGAGGAGACTCCTGTCGGGCAAGCCACCCAGCCCTTAACAGGACTAACCTGGCAGACCCGCACCTTTTTTCTCCTTCACCTTTCCCTGATCCACGAGTGGAAGAGCAGCCAAGGCATTCGGGCATCTGAGACTAAGGTACGAGTTTGGAGTTTTAAAGTGGTCTAGACTAAGTTTCAGTATCTTTAAGGAAGCGCAAATTTGCTTTCCCTCACGTAAAGGGATCCTAATGGGGGATCTGACAGCCTCTTATTGGTGACACCACACAGGTTAGAAGGATTTATACCACCAAATTTCGAATTAATAACAGGAAGAGCTGAGTGTGCCCTTTATTTTTTTTAGAGGGTTTTTTAAAAGGTTTTTTGTTTTGTTTTGTTTTGTTTTGTTTTTCTGATTTATTCACTTGGCAGCACAAATAGGCAGAGTGGCAGGCAGAGGGAGAAGCAGGCTCCCCGCTGAGCAGGGAGCCCGTTGAGGGGCTCGATTGGAGGACCCTGGGACCACGACGGCCGCCAAGGCAGACGCTTCACCGACTGAGCCACCCAGACGCCCCTAAGTGTGCCCGTTAAAGAAGCGGCAAAGGAAGCCCACTTGCATCACCCCACAATTCACGAGCGCTAGGTGGGAAGCGCGGTCGGCCGGCCCTGGAACACCTTGGTCTCCGAGAGCCTGGGTAGCGCGGCGGGCCTGGAGACTACATTCCCCGAAAGCCTTGGCGGCGGCGCACTGCCGCCTCCGTAACTGACGTATTCCGTCGCAAACGCCGGCGCTGGACGGGGATAAGTGAGGCTGAGGCACTGGCGAGCGCAGTTCTAGTTTGCGTGCGGTTGTGCGCTACGCTCCGTGCCCTGAGTGCGCAGGAACCAGAGCTTAGGTGGGTGTGCTACCAGGTCGCCTGTGCGACCAGGCCACCCTTCTCCAGTGACAGGTGTCCCACGGCCAGAACATCGTTGGCCTGGCCCCGCGGCAATTCTCCCGCGCTTTGCCCTGTGGCTGGGCACTGCCACCTCCTATCATGTGACCTACCCGACAAAATGGGGATAAGTTGAATCATATAGGACTATCTAGGTAAGTGAAAATTCCAGGTAACCATATCTTATCTCTGAAAAAGTGGCTTTTCTTAAGGAAGCGTGTTTCTACTCCACTGAGACAAGGTCCTGGAACCAGAGACACCATCTCTTTCTCCTCCTTTTTGCTCCCTTATTCTAGAAAGGAACGGTCCTGTGCAGGAAGGCCAGAGTGAAAATGATGAAGCCTTAAGTGGAGGACCACACTCCCCATAATGGTGGTCTAGGTAATGAGGGCAGCTCGTCCATAGAATATAAGCTAAGCTGGTTGGAATATTGAGAAAGGACAGCATTCCAAAGAGCTAACAGGAGAGTGAAGAATTAGGACTCAAACTCTGGGAGAAGCAAGACATTGAGTTCATAAACCCATCACTCAAGCAGCTTTTGCCTGAAGGCATGTGCTGATGGGAAGAGACACCTTAGAATCCCAGCTGTAAGGTTGATGTTCTTGCAGTATAAGGGGTACAGGTATAGGGGCTCCTGGATGGCTCAGTTGGTTAAAAGCCCAACTCTTAAATTTGGCTCTGGTCATGATCTCAGTGTTGTGAGATAGAGCCCCACATCAGGCTTTGTGCTTGGTGTGGAGCCTCCTTAAGATTCTCTCATTCTCCCTCTGCCCCTTTCCTGCTCTCTTTCTCTCAGCAAAAGTGTAAAACTGTTGAAAACTGGGAGTCTGAATAATCACCCCACATTTGAACAGGCACCCCAGAAATGAAGGTATCCTCAAGAAAAATGTTGAACTGGAGATAATCCTTGGCATAGACATGTATCCCAAATTCAGATTATCTTGGAGGTGTAAGGAACCTGAGCCTTCAGTATAGACCAGGCTAGTGGTGTGCCCAGATGTTGACAAAAGCAAATGAAAATACAGTACCTTATAGAAATACCTTAGGGAAAGGTATTGTCATCTCAGACATCAGAGTGTTCACACACACCCCTTTTCTTAGTAACCTCCAGCACATTCTCAAAGATAACCAGATAAATAAGGATGTAAGGCATCCTGGAAAAAAATATAGAGATAACAGAAAACAAATACACAAAAATTCCAGATTCTAGATTTATCAGAAAGAGTATAAAATAGCAAATTTTCATAATCTTAGAGAAAAACAAGCTAGAAAATATCTATAAAACCAAGAAAGCTTAAGAAGTTGACGTATCAGATTTGTAAAAGTGACCAAACACCAAACACCCAGGCACCCCTATAAGAAATATTTGGAGAGGGGCGCCTGGGTGGCTCAGTTGGTTAGGCGACTGCCTTTGGCTCAGGTCACGATCCCGGAGACCCGGGATCGAGTCCCACATCGGGCTCCCTGCTCGGCAGGAGGCCTGCTTCTCCCTCTCTCACTCCCCCTGCTTGTGTTCCCTCTCTGGCTGTGTTTCTCTCTGTCAAATAAATAAAATCTTAAAAAAAAAAAAAAAAAGGAAATATTTGGAGAGTTAATGACTTAAGAGTTTTTCCAGAACTGATGAAAGACATTCTAAGCTACAGATTCAAGAAGCCAAATGAAACTCAAAGAGGATAAATAAAAGTAAGTCCAAGACTATATATATCCTAGTGAAACAATAGAATATAAAGGGTAAGTAGCATCTTAAAAACAGTAAGACACAAAGATCGATTAACTTCAGCGAAGTAACATCTGCCTTCCCAGTAACATTAGTGGAAGCCATATGAACGAGCAATGATATCTTCATTGTACTTAAAATATGTGCTACCTAGAGCTCTGCATAGCAAAAGTCTTTCAGGAATGGAGACACGAGTCTCTTTTTACACAACTGAAAACAGGAATTTTATCATGAGTAGACTCTAACTAAGGAAAGAAAATTCTAAATGCTATAATTCGTACAAAAGGTAAATAATTTCAGATGGATTGTCAGAAACACAAAGAATAAAGCCCAAAGAAAGTGGTCGAATGCGAATGAACTAAATGGTTAACTGTATAAAACAACAGTATTATTTATAAGTTTTTAAACATACAGAATTAAAATCTAAGACAGTGATGCTTCCATTGCTAGCTAGAATACCTTGTCATGAACTAATATTTCTACTAGAAATAGCTAGAATAGCTGGATAAAATACAAATATGTGTGTGTGTGTGTGTGTGTGTGTGTGTGTGTGTGTATACACACACAAATAAAAAGCAAAATAAATTTAAAAATCTCCAAAGCACTGGAGAGCTCCCAAAGCAGCCAGGAATGAGGAGTAAGGTATCAAAGAGAGGGGAAGCTCACTGAGATAAGCCCAACATTCTCCATGCCTCCTCTCCCAGTAGGAGAGTTGATAGTACCTAGGCACATCATTGTAAAATGGTTGAAAAACAAGACTAAAAAACATTAAACAGCAAAAGAAAAAAAGACATTTCACCTTTGCAGAGAAAATACTGGAAGAATGGTCAAAACAAAACACCACAAGTATCTAACAACCTAATGGGTAAATCAAAGTAAAAAAAAATACTAATTCAGAAGGTGAGAAAGAACTTGTCAAGAGCCTGCTGAACACCCACAAATGCAGCAGTTCCAGCTGAGGAGTCACAGTGGGCAATTTGACTCTTGCTTGAGCAGTCATTGGAGGGTTGAAGTGTCGTCTTTGACCTGGGCTTGAACCAGGCGGTACTGGGCTGGAAGCCAACTCCAGCCCAGAGAAATCCCAGAATGCCACAGCCACAGACACCTTGCCTCACCATCTCCAACCAAACCTAGAAGCAGTTCCACAGCTTCTGGAAGAGGTGGCTTTCACCTACCGCACTCCTGCCCAGAAATAGTCCCTGTGTCCACCAAAGTGGGTGTACCAAGGGACAGGAGCCCAGCAAGGAAACTGAACCAAAGGCACGGAGAGAAAAGCATTCCTTTGCCTCCCCTCTTAGGGTGTGACGTTCCCCACAAGTTGCCATGTCAGTGGCGTTTCCTGGTTCATGGATCCAGTTCAGAGGTGGGGGTGACTTCATGGAGCAGAACAGCAGTGGTAAGTGTGCCAAGAAGGTTGTGGCCTTGGGGCCCTTCCGTGTGACAAAAGTAGCTTCCATATTAGGGAGCTTTGTGAACCACCTGCAGGCCCTGTGGGATTCTGTACGTCCTCCCCCACCTGCACCGTCTCTGTCTTCTGCCACTGAGGTCCTTGAAGGGGCAAGTAGGGCTCAATAGGAGGTGATGACCTCTGTGCTGATGAATCAGCAACTGGAGACCCAGGAGCTTATGTGGGGGTTAGCGGGGGGAAGGAAGGGAGTTAAAAGCTGGAGCTGGAGAAAAAAAGGGCCCTAGGGGGCAGAAGGAGAACAGAAAGGGATGGGGAGAGGAGGACAAGGAACAGAGGGGTAGGAGCCAGAAAAACACCCCCAGGGAACCTTTCTTGGGAGCTCCAGGGTGTTCCATTAAGGAGAATCTCGAGCAAACTACAGGAACCTTTTCCTCCATGCCCGCCCACTCCTACATTTAGTCAGCCAAATGAGCTGTAAAGGACATTTTGATCCTTTTCACCTTTCAACAATTTCAGTTGTGGGGTGGTGGGGATTAAGAAACCACATCCCTGACATTGCCCAACCCATCTGGATGTCTCTAATTCACACTGCCTGTTACTTCAAGGATATACGGTGGGTGGGAAAACTGTGCCCACACCAGGCTCTTCTTTCCACTATGCCTCAAATACAAGTGAATGTTGTTAAGACAAGGGAAATATAAATTCATTTTTTAAAAAGATTTTATTTACTTATTTGACAGAGACACAGCAAGAGAGGGAACACAAGCAGGGGGAGTGGGAGAGGGAGAAGCAGGCTTCCCGGTGAGCAGGGAGCCTGATGTGGGGCTCGATCGCAGGACCCCAGGATCCTGACCTGAGCTGAAGACAGAAGCTTAATGACTGAGCCATCTAAGGCACCCCATAAATTCATTTTTTAAAAATGTCACTGAATTCACACATGATTTGGTTATTGTGTAGTACAGTGATTTTCACATTTGAACTTACATGACAATCTCTTGGAACACTGGTTGAAACAGATTTCTGGGCCCCAGCCTGCTGTTTTCTCATTCAGCAGGTCTATTCCAGAGCATTTGTAGTTCTAAAAAGTTCTCAGATGACACTGATACTGCTGGTCCAGGGACCACACTTTGAGTACTGCTAATCTAGGTCGTCAGAAATACAGCTACTCTTGGCGATGCTCTGTTTTTTGTTTTTTTTTTTCCAAGCATTCTCCAGTTTATTCAAACTCTTAGCCATTTTTTCTAGCTTATCCCTTCCTCAGATATGTCCAACTACATTTTATGGGGGATATAGACCAAAATAATAACAAGAATAGCAAGAGTGAAAGTGATACTCCAGACCCTTAAATACAGGTGGTGGTTGCCAGTGGGGAGGTGGTGGGGAGGGGGTGGGGCTGGGCAAGATAGATCATAAGGATTAAGTGGTACAAACTTCCAGTTACAAAATAAGTTAGGGAGGGGCTCAGTTGGCTGAGTGTCTGCCTTTGGCTCAGGTCATGTCCCTGGGTCCTGTGATGGAGCCCTGTGTTGGGCTCCCTGTTCTGTGGGGAGCCTGCTTCGTCTCCCTCTGCCTGCCGCTCCCCTTGCTCATGCTCTCTCACTCTCTCTTTCAAATAAATAAAATCTTAAAAATAAGTTTGGGAGGGAAATGAAAAGTACAGCACAAGGAATACAGTCTGTAATATTGTGATAATGTTCCAGGTGACTACACTACTACACTAATGGAGGTTAGCACTGAATTAATATGCTGTGCACCTGAAAACTAATAAAACATGGTAACATTGTATGTTAATTATATTTCAATAAAAAGAAAATGATACTCAAACTCAACATGTATACATTATGTACAGCTAAAGTATGTCAGTAATACCTTAATAAAGTTTTTTTTAATGAAAATAAGACCTTATGCTTGTCATTTTTCTGCAAAATTTCTATAAGTAACTTATTTGACTGCTTAAGCTGAAAAGAAATAAAAGTGTTTTGGCAGAGAGGGGCGGTGCCAGGCCGGTCCTGAGAGTGCGCTCCATTCCCAGCTGCAGTGACTGTGTAGTGTGGGTGCCCTCATGGTGGGCTCTGGACCCGGCTTCTTGAGATGGCCCCTTCACCCTGGGGTCATGTCCAGCAGGCCCAAGTCTGGAGTCTTCTAAGAAGTCCTCTGTGGCAGCAGGCTTGGGACGCACTGGAAGGAGGGAGAGGGTAGGCGTCCAGGCAAGAGGGCAGCGGACTATCCTAGAGCTGGAAAGGGAAATCTCAGAACCCCGCATGGCAGCTGCTCTGCCAGGCCCCAGGCTTGGCAGCGAGTTGTTGGTTGCAGGTGGTGGTCAAATAGCATTCTCTGAAGGTCAGATTGAATAACCAGATTGTGTTTTTTAGGAGTACCAATTTTAATTCATGTCTAAAATGCTACTTCTGGGGCATCTGGGTGGCTCAGTTGGTTAAGCAACCGACTCTTGATTTCAGCTCAGGTCATGATCTCAGCGTCATGAGATCAGTCCCAAGTCCCACTCTGGGGTGGAGCCTCCTTGAGATTCTCTTTCTCCTTCTCCCTTTGCCCCTGCCCTGCTCTATAGATAGATAGATAGATAGATAGATAGATAGATAGATAGATAGATAGATAGATAGATAGATAGATGGATGAAAGAGGGGCGCCAGGGTGGCCTAGTTGGTTAAGTGTCTGGTTGGTTTTAGCTTGGGTCATGATGGCAGGGTTGTGAGATCAAGCCCCCACATGGGGCTCTCTGCTCAACATGGAGTCTGCTTGAGATTCCCCTTTCCCCCTACCCACCCCGCTAAAAAACGCAGTAAGTCTTAAAAAAAAAAAAATCAAATGCTACTCCTTTTCTGAATTTCTGAGGAGAATTGGCAGTGCCCTATTTTACTTTTCTTCCAAGCAAACGTTCATCCAAGCCTCAAATTGGAACTTACCAGTCTGTTACCTCAGCAGGCAGGTTGCAGTGACAGTGTTTGTCTGTGTTTGAACTATCCTCTTCTTCCCCAGAAGTAGTCAGTTGTTCAAGTTTTGTTTTGTTTTCTATCTTAAACCATCTTCCTTATTGAGGATCTCATTTTCAGTAATACATTTTTTTTAATGATTTTATTTATTTGAGGAGAGATAGAGGGAGCATGAATGGGGAGGAGGGGGTGAAGCAGTCTCCCTGCTGAGCAAGAGCCCAGTGCAGGGTTTGATATCAGGACCCTGGGATCATGACCTAGGCCGAAGGCAGTGGCTTAGCCGACTGAGCCACCCAGGTGCCCCTGGTAATACATTTCTTATAGATAGATTTGTTCTTTGCAATTTTTTTTTCATGTTTCAAGGTAATAGCATTGTTTTGTCCTCTGTGCTACAAACTAAGGTCTTAGCGCAGGGTCCTGTACCTAGTAGGTGTTCAAAAGATTTATGAATAGAGCTAATGGACATTTCCAGGTCTCCCTGATGCCTTGAAGGCCCTGGGATAAATTTCTAAGTACTCTCTGTACCTCATTTTAAAATGGGCACATTATTAGAGCCTACCCCCTAGGGTTGTTGTGGACTAAATGAATTAACATGTTTCACAGTGGGCGTAGATGTGTCTTGCCACTATTTGTTGTAATTATCATCACATCATCATCTTTGGGAACAAAGGGGCTGTAATGGACACAGCATTGGACCTGAGTTAGAAAATGTGACATTAGGGGTGCCTGGGTGGCTTAATCGTTCAGCATCTGCTCAGGTCATGATCCCCGGGTCCTGGGATGGAGCCCTGCATTGGGCTCCCTGCTCAGAAGGGAGCCTGCTTCTCCCTCTCCCTCTGTCCCTCCCACTGCTTGTGCTTGCTCACTCTCTTTCTCTGTCAAATAAATTTAAAAAGAAAGAAAATGTGACACTAGTTGTACAGTCTTTTGTGCACTTCACCTCTCCCTGCTTCTCAGTTCATCCTTAAAATGGGGGCTGCTATAGTCCCACCTCTAAGGGCTGATGCTATGAGATTTTACTGAGTTAACATCTGTAAAACACTGTGCACCATGTTGGAGATTCTAAAATGTGCGGTCCTGAGGCCCCCTGGGTAGTGCAGTCAGTTGAACTTCCACTCTTGGTTTTGGATCTGGTCATGATCTCAGCATGGAGATCCAGCCCCCCATGGGGCTCTGAGCTCAGCGAGGAGTTGGCTAGTTTTTCCATCTCCCGCAGGCCCTCCCTGTGCTCTTTCTCTCTAAAGTGAATAGATAAATCTTAAAAAAAAGTTTGGTCCCAGGTCGAACAGGCTGTGATTGTTGGGGCGCTAGCCTTCAGTGAGGGGAGCTCTCCCTAGGAGCGCCCTGGTAGGAGCAAGGGCTGCAGGGCACTGCCCACCTCCTCCTGGCGGGGGTGCGTATCATGCTCGCAGCCACCAGGGGGCGGTGCCAGACTGCAGAGGGCGCCAGGGATGAGGCAGCGCCTAGACTGAGTGAGCCTGTTGCCCGCCTTACTCTCCTTTTCTTCCTTCTCCAGTGTTTCGAGGTGCCGGCCCTTGAGGCCTCTAACCAAGGCTCCTTGGGGTGGGTGAGCAGAAGTGCTCTGCAAGAAGGGAGATTGGCGTCAATGTCAGCTATGGTTAAGACCCTTGAATCCAAGGCGCCCGTGTTGTAATAGTGCAGGAAGTGCCCAGCAGCTGTGAGAGCAAAGGGTGTTTTGTTTTGTTTTTAACTCACAACTTCTTTTTAAAAATTTCAAACCAACCTAGAGGACAGTAGGAGAATGAAAGTAAATGGGAAGTAGGGTAATCCAGGGAGAGAAACGAAACAACAGAGACTTTGGACACAGAAACAAACTGAGGGACTTGGAGGGAGGGAGGTGAGGGGGTAGGAGAGCTTTGTGGTGGTACTGAGGGCACCTATTGCATGGAGCACTGGGTGTGGGGAATGGGGAATGAATCTTGGAACAATGGAAAAAAAATTTAAGTAACAATAAAAAAATGTTATATAAAAGGAAAAAAAAATTCAAACCAATAGAAATGTTTTTAAAATTTTTGCAGTGAACAAATTTTTGCACTTTTCATCTGTATTCATCAATTGTCAATACGCTTTACCAGATTATTTATACACACCCATACATTTCACTTTTGAGTGAATCATGTAAGAGTTACTTGCAGACATTCTGACACTTTACCCCTAAATACTTAAGCCTACATCTCCTAAGGACAAAGATATTCTCCCATGCAGCTATTATCCAATGCTATTATCACGCCTAAGAAACTCCACATTGAGCTATTTCACTATATATACACAGATCCATATTTAAATTTCCCCAACTGGTCTAATTATATCTTGTACAGCTATAGTTTTGTTTGTGATCCAGATTCCTATCTGTGCTCATTTTTTTTCCCTTTCATGACATTTTTGAGGAAATGTAGAAAATTCCACAATCTGAACTTGTCCTATTTATTCTTCATGGTTAGATTCAGGTACATCCCTTTTGGTAAAATACTACATAGGCCTTGTTATCTATTTCCCATTATATCATTATCAGGAAGCCCCTCTTGTAGACTTGTACCACATTGGTGACACTAAGTTTGGGCACTGGAATGCATTTGAACTTCCTATCCTTCCTTTTATCTCCCCACCAAAAAACTGATTAGATCAAGACACTATTAGAAGCAACCAGCTAAATCCAGGATGTAAGACAAATATCCTAGTTTCTCTACAGTCTATCCTATGGTATATGTGGGGATAAGAAGAAAAGGCTGTTTTAGAATAAAAGATTTAAGAGACATATGGCCACAAACATTGAATGGATCTTGTTTGAATCCTGATTTGAATGAACTATTTGTAAAAAGACATCTTTGAGATAATTGGGGAAATTTTAATGTGGACTGGGTATAGATATTATTTTAAAAGTACTGATAATTTTGTTGCCTGTGATAATAGCATGGTTATAATTCCAAAACTTTTTAAATTATAATATATTCATACAATGGAATATTATATAGCAGCAAAAAATCAAAAAGATTGATCATGTGGATAAACCTCAGAAATAATATGTTGGGTGAGAAAAAGTAAATTATAGAGTGATACAATTGATATACCAATGATACCATTTTATATATAGAATATAATGTGTCTGATATACTGGATTTGCTTTTTTCTCTTTTTTATTGTATTAAAATACACTTAACATAACATTTTGCCATCTTAGTAATTTTTTAAAGATTTTATTTGTTTATTTGACAGAGCGAAACACAGCTAGAAAGGGAACACAAGCAAGGGGAATGATAGAGGGAGAAGCAGGTTTCCCGCCGAGCAGGGAGCCCCATGTGGGGCTTGAACCCGGGACTCCAGGATCATGACCTGAGCCGAAGGCAGCACTTAACGACTGAACCACCCAGGCGCCCCACCATCTTAGTAATTTTTAAGCATACAGTTAAATGGTATTAAATATGTCCCCATTGTTGTGTAGCCCCACCATTCACCTCCATTTCCCCCAACCATCTAGCTCCCACTCATCCCACCATCCATCCCCATAACTCTTCATCTTGTAAGTCTGAAATACCATACCTATTAAGGAATAACTCCTTGTTCTCCCCTCCCCCAGCTCCTGGCAACCACCATTACACTTTCTTATAATTTTGACTACTCTAAATACCTCATATAAGTGAAATTATTCTGTATTTGTCTTTTTGTGCCTGGCTTATTTCACTTAGCATAATGCTTTCAAGGTTCATCCACATTGTAGCCTATTATAGAATCTCCTTCATTTTTAAGGCCAAATAATATTCCTTGGGATGTAGGTACCACATTTTGGAAATCCATTCATTGGTTGATGGACACTTGGGTTGCTTTTAGCTATTGTAAGTAATGTTGCCATGAACATAGGTGTACAAATATCTCTTCAAGACCCTGCTCGCACTTCTTTTGGGCATATATCCAGAAGTAGAAGAATTGCTGGGTCACATACTAATTCTATTTTTTAAGTTTTTGAGGAAACACTATACTGATTTTCGCAGAGGCTATCCCATTTTACATTCCCACCAACAGTGCAAAAATGTTGCAAGTTCTCCATATCTTCATCAATACCTGTTGTTGTTTTTCATTTTTTATTTTTGTTTTTTTAAGATTTTTTTATTTGCTTATTTGAAACACAGCTAGAGAGGGAACACAGCAGGAGGACTGAGAGAGGGTGAAGCAGGCTTCCCGCTGAGCAGGGAGCCTGATTCGAGGCTCCATCCCAGGACTCTGAGATCATGACCTGAGCTGAAGGCAGACGCTTAACGATTGAGTCACCCAGGCATCCCCCTGTTTTTTGTTTTTTTTTTTTTTTTAAGATTTATGTATTTTAGAGAGAGAGAAAGAGCGGGGGGAAAGACAGACGGAGCAGGGGAGAGAGAAAGAGAATCTTCAAGCAGACACCCTACTGAGGGTGAAGCCCAAAGTGGGGGGTCAGTCCCAGGGTCCTAAGATGACCTGAGCTGAAATCAAGAGCTGGCTACTTAACTGATTGAGCCACCAAGGCTCCCCTACCCTTCTCTAACCCTGCCCCAACACCAGTTGTATTGTTTTTTATTTATTATTTATTTATTTATTTATTTGTATTCTGTTTTTTAATAGTAATAGTAGGGGCGCCTGGGTGGCTCCGTTGGTTAAGCAACTGCCTTCGGCTCAGGTCATGATCCTGGAGACCCAGGATCGAGTCCCACATTGGGCTCCCTGCTCGGCAGGAGGCCTGCTTCTCCCTCTCTCACTCCTCCTGCTTGTGTTCCCGCTCTAGCTGTGTTTCTCTCTGTCAAATAAATAAAATCTTAAAAAAAAAAATAGTAATAGTAGCTATCCTAATGGATGTGAGGTGGTGTCTCTTTGTAGCTGTGATCTGAATTTCTCTAATGGTTAGTGATGTTGAGCACCTTTTCATGCACTTATTGACCATTCATGTATCTTCTCTGGAGAAATATCTGTTCAAGTCCTTTGCCCCTTTTGAGGCTGTTTGGTTTTTATTGTTGATTTTTAGGAGTTCTCTGGTTATTCTGGGTATTCATTCCTTATCAGATTTATTTCCTGAAAAACAGTGCTAGAGATTGTTTATAGATACATGCATGTAGAGTGAAAATACAAAAGCCATGTACAGGAAAGATCAACGTCATTCAGCAGTGATGATTGGGACAGAGGATTAGGATAGGGAAGGGCACATCGGAGGCTTCACTCAATAGCTATTGAGTTTTATTTCTTAGAGTAGATCATAGTTAAATGGGTGTTTACTATGTTATTATCTGTCCCTTTTTTGTGTTCTCCTGAGCATTTCACACATTTAGAAAAATAAGGTATAGCAGGCACTTGGCTGGCTCAGTTGGTAGAGCGTGCAACTCTTGATCTCAGGGTTGTGAGTTGGAGCCCTGCTTTGGGTGTAAAGACTACTTTAGAAAATGAGTAAATAAAATGTAGCTTCTTAAAGAAAAAAAAAGAGGCCTAAATTCATTAGGCAACTACTAGGTTCAAAAAGATTAATATACATAATTGACTTTAGTCGTTGCTTCATTTTTCTCATCATCTGCCACCACTCTGCCCTTTGTCCACTTCAACCATACTAGCTTCCCAACTGCCTTTTTAAAAAATATATTTTATTTATTTATTTGAAAGAGAGAAACACAGCTAGAGAGGGAACACAAGCAGGGGGAGTGAGAGAGGGAGAAGCAGGCTTCCCGCCAAGCAGGGAGCTCCATCCCTGGACTCCGGGATCATGACCTGAGCCGAAGGCAATCGCTTAACCAACTGAGCCACCCAGGCGCCCCCCTACTGCCTTTTTAAGGGTGTGGCATTGTTGGGGCGCCTGGGTGGCTCAGTTGGTTAAGCGACTGCCTTCGGCTCAGGTCATGATCCCGGAGCCCTGGGATTGAGTCCCACATCAGGCTCCCTGCTTGGCGGGAAGCCTGCTTCTCCCTCTCTCACTCCCCCTGCTTGTGTTCCCTCTCTGGCTGTGTTTCTCTCTGTCAAATAAATAAAATCTTAAAAAAAAAAAAAAAGTGTGGCATTGTCCTG